>VZTX01027659.1:0-10735 GCA_013400915.1 Pardalotus punctatus
TCACAAGCTGAAATTTTAGCAGCGTAATATTGAACGTTTATTAGCGGAGCAAAGGCAAAACCAGTGCTGGGAATTTGGCAGTTTTGCCAGAGGCGAAATTCCATTCATTTTACTGTGAACTTAAGTATCTTTTCTGACTGCTACATATTCATTAAGTATAAAAGGTAATTTACATTTTATTCAACTTTCCCCCTCCGATCTCTGCCCCCTTCAGCCAGCACGAAGCTGTCTCGGATCCTCTGGGTTGTCCCAGGATCGAGGGCAGAAATCGCCCTCGATGTCTCCTCGGTTCCAACCTAATTTGTAGTTGGAATTTTCTTTGGGAGGTGTGAATTGAGATAACAGACTTCCTGGGATGCCTGTGGTTTATCAATTTCAAAGAACATTTATTACCAGGTATTTATTACTACCTTTTCTAACATATTACAGCTATTTCGATGTTACAATTCACTCTAACCTTGTTTCTACTTAACTATATTTTATCCTAATATTATTTTTACACAATACATCATCACTTGTAAATATTAAATTCATACATGTGAAAGCCAGTATATATCATTCACTCATTTATCACGAGTGCAATCCCCTTGGAAAGCTTTGGAGATCTCGGATTGGTTCTGGCACCTCCTCAGAGAGCAGGAAGGGTTTTGGGATCAAGTCTCTCCTCTTGACTCACTGTTTGTGTTCCCGGTTGTTTCCTCCCAGCCTCTGGATGTGCTCTGCTCTGGATATTTTTGTGTCTCCCGGCTGAATCTTTGTGCAGTTAAACTGGCTGGGGGTTTTTGGGGAGGTTTTATTTTTGGTTGGCTGCTCGGGGTTATTTTTGGCCCGGAATTCTTGTGCACTCTTTGGGATCAGAGCCGTGAAGAGTTAGGAGCAGCAATCTGATCAATATTTTAGCTTCAAATCACACCGGGGGGGTTCAGGTTGGATATTGGGAAAAATTTCTTCTCTGAAGGAGTGGGGTTTAGCTTGGGAATGGCTGGGGGAAGCCTCATCCCTGGAGGTGTTGAAACAATGAGTAGATGTGGTTTTTTGGGGTATGATTTAGGGGGTCTGGGGGTATCAGCTGCAGGTTGGACTTGATGATCTTGAAGGTTTTTCCTTGAATGATTCTATGATTTGCTGCCACAATCAGCCATAGTTCTGTTAAATCACGTTCTGTGTGTTCTCAGCATTGAGTATTTTTCATTTTCTTGTATTTTTGCACTGAAGGTAAGAGTTCCACACCCTTTCCAGCAACCTTTTTCCCAGGTTTATTTATAATTCCGGGCTTTCCTCAGGAATATTTAGAAACCTCGTGCGTTGTCTTTTGTCTTCTGAGCTTAATGAAAACTTTGTTTTTTGAGAGCAGCACCAAAAGCTCAGCAATTGAATCTGTGGATGAGAAGTGCTGAGTTTTAGTCTTTTTCACGTATTTTTGCACTAGAGTTCCACACCCTTTCCCAGCAACCTTTTTCCCAGGTCTATTTATAATTCCGGGCTTTCCTCAGGAATATTTAGAAACCTCGTGCGTTGTCTTTTGTCTTCTGAGCTTAATGAAAACTTTGTTTTTTGAGAGCAGCACCAAAAGCTCAGCGATTGAATCTGTGGATGAGAAGTGCTGAGTTTTAGTCTTTTTCACGTGTTTTTGCACTAAAAGTAGAGCTCCACCCCCTTTTCCAACAACCTTTTTCCTGGGTCTATTTTTAATTCCAGGCTTTCCTCAGGAATATTTAGAAACCTTGTGCGTTGTCTTCTGAGCTTAACGAAAACTTGGTTTTTTGAGAGCAACACTGAAAGCTCAGCGATTGCATCCATGGATGATAAATGCTGAGTTTTAGTCTTTTTCACATATTTTTGCACTAAAAGTAAAGTTCCACACCCTTTTCCAACAACCTTTGTCCCATGTCTATTTATAATTCCGGGCTTTCCTCAGAAATATTTAGAAACCTCATGCGTTGTCTTCTGAGCTTAATGAAAACTTTGTTTTTTGAGAGCAACACCAAAAGCTCAGCGATGGAACAGGAGAAGTGCAGCTCCATAGGTGCATCCCCACTACTGCTGCATGGGTAAATAAACCCTAATCAAGATTGATGCTCGGGAACCTCTTGTAAAGCTGCTGCTTTGTAAACATTCTGATCAAAGGACGCTCTGAAGAGCGCTTTGAAAGTTGTGTTGTGAAGGCCTGTGTGATCAGGGTGTTTTATCACAGATGACAAATCACCTCAGCTGCTCAGAACAGACAGAAATCAGATGCCCTTTTTTTTGTTTTTTGTTTTTTTTTTTTTTGTACAGAAAAGTTGTTGGAGTGTCGTGGTGAGATTTCTAAACACAAGGGGTTTATTTTAATCACTCATCTGGGAAAATGCTGTCGAAAAGCTTCATTTGAAGGCAAGCACAAATATTTTCTGCTGGTATAGGAAACGTGCATTTATAAAAATCTTTATAAAGATTCCAGGAGTATTCCCAAGGGGATCCAACATCTTTCTGGTCCTGACTGACCTGAGCTGTTTGATCAAAAAATCTCACTCAAATCTGCCTCAGACTTGTGGTTTCTCACCTGGAGTTTGTTGGTGCTGCAAGGACGTGGCAGAAACGATGCCGTTAACGTTGGCTTGGTTCTTTCCCGTCTGTTTCCAGAAAATATCCGGATTTGCAATAAGCTCAGATCAGTTTGCTGAGCTGCAGAGCTGGGGGGTGCCTGTTTCCAGGTGCTGAATGGATTTGAATGGGATTGGAAAAGACTTCCAAGATCATCAAATCCACCCTTTGATTGACACCTGCTCAGCCAGACCAGAGTCGTTCCAGGGACACTTCCAGGGATGAGGACTCCAGAATTCCCTGGCAGCTCCTTCTGTTGAGCGCCCACCCTTGATGTAAAGAAATAATTCCGGATTTTTTTACAGAAAAGTTGTTTGAGCGCTGTGGTGAGATTTCTAAACACCCGAGGTTTACTTTTTAAGGTCCTTAAAATGCTGGAAATATTGAAGGAAGTGATTTATTGTTGATTATTTCAGACAAGAATTTAAGTAAAATTGATACTATTTTTTTTTTCCCCCCAATGATGGAATTGGAAACAGAAGATCCACATTCCTTGTAGGACTCAAGAATGTATCACTGTCAAGGGAGAAACAGCATTAAAGAAAACAAAAAAATCCCATTTTTTATTAATAACAAAGGTTAAAACAAATCTTTCTCCTACTGTATGAGTAATTAGTAATCTTAATTTCAGAAGGTGGATCTGTCTGAAGAAAAATAGAAGTGTCTGCATCTCCTTTGGAAAAGTTCTGAATGCACAGCAAGATTCTCCCCATCCCTCTGCACTCCCAAGTTACAAAATGGAATAAGGGAACTCTTCGAAATGTGAATAAATAATCAGGGAAAGATTAATTCACTAATTGGAATAGAAAATGCAGAAGATGTTTCCCTGCAAAGGTGGCTCAGTGGGGGATACAGCTGTAAAAAATCAAAAGCAGGGCATTTCATTTCTTGCTTTTTTTGATCTAATTTTGAAAAGTTCAATTAGTTGGGGTTTTTTAAAATACTTTCTTTCTTTTGAGACTCAGCCTAATTATTTTTCCTCACTTTTCAAAGCCTCCAATGGGGTGTTATTGTGGTGTTGTGGTTCTTGGTATCTGCAAATTAACAGGAAGGCGAATATACACGTTTTTATTATGATTTTTTCTTTGCTTCATAGACAACAAATCACATTCTGGTTTATGTCACCACCAACTTCTTTTCTATCATAGAAAAATCCATCGACTTCTTTCTTCTCACCCTTCCAGTCCCCAGATCTTTCTGGAAGTTGGAGAAAACTTTTCTCTGCCATCTGTACTCTTGAAGAATTTGTGGCATCTGAGAGACATTGTTTTATCAGAGACATTGTTTTATCAGGGATGTTTTTGTATCAGAGACGTTGTTATATCAGGGATTTTGTTTTGTCAGAGATGTTGTTATATCAGAGATGTTGTTTTATCAGAGATGTTATATCAGGGACGTTGTTTTATCAGATGTTGTTTTATCAGAGATGTTGTTATATCAGAAAAGTTTTTTTATCAGAAATATTGTTTTATCATAGACGTTGTTATATCACAGATGTTGTTTTATCACAGATGTTGTTATATCAGATATCGTTTTATCAGCGACGTTGTTTTATCAGAAATATTGTTTTATCATAGACGTTGTTATATCACAGATGTTGTTTTATCAGAGACATTTTATCAGAGATGTTATATCAGAGACATTGTTTTATTACAGATGTTTTTTATCAGATGTTGTTATATCAGAGACGTTTTATCACAGATGATGTTTTATCATGGATGTTGTTTTATCAGAAACATTTTATCGGAGATGTTGTTATATCAGAAACGTTGTTTTATCACAGATGTTTTATCACAGATGTTGTTTTATCACAGATGTTGTTATATCAGAGATGTTGTTTTATCAGATGTTGTTATATCAGAGACGTTGTTATATCAGAGACGTTTCATCACAGATGTTGTTTTATCACAGATGTTATTATATCAGGGACGTTGTTTTATCAGAGATGTTGTTTTATCACAGATGTTGTTATATCACAGACGTTATTTTATCACAGACATTGTTTTATCACAGATATTTTGTCACAGATGTTTTATCAGCAGAGGACACCTGGGTGTTCGCAGGAACTGGCCCCAAGCTCCTCCCCTCTCACGAATTCAGAGGGACTTTCCAATTGACTTCACAAGAATTAAATCCTCTCTCTTAATTTCCTTGTTCTGATTAACTGGGCTAAGGTTGTTCTGTCTTTTGAAATTAAACTATTTTAGATGTGCTTTCATGTAAATTTTGGGGGTTTTTTGGAGCGTGTTTTGGAGTTTCTCCTTAGCTGCTGTGGTTGACAGCTGGAGGAAGAGCAGAACCTTTTTGTTGTCGGAACTTCTTGAAGGAAAACAAGATGTTCTAGGAGTGATAGAATTTAAATTCTGACACAGGATCAGTAATACCAAATCTCCTCCCTTCTTATTAGAAGCATTTCAGTGAATTTAGAGGGACTTTCTAATGAACTTAATAGAAAATAGCTCCCCTCTCTAATTTTCCTTGTTCTGATTGAACTGGGCTAAGGTTGTTTTATCTTTCAAAAGTTAAATAATTTTTAATTTATTTTCATGTAACTTTTGAGTTTCTCTCATTGGGAGCTGGAGGAAGAGGACGAACTTCATCTTGTCAGAACTCCTGGAAGGAAGAGAGTTCTAGGAATTAGAGAATTTGGATTCTGGTGGTATAAAACCAAAGGAGCTTTATTAACATGGGCACTAATTAAACATTGTAGATCTTTTGGGCAGGTGGGATGTGATAGCTGCAACCCAATTTATTAAACCAGAAATTCCCCAGATTCAGGCAAACAATCCACTTTATTTTGGGTGGGTTTCTCAAGAGAGGGAACATTTGTGTTCACACTTGTTAGGCCGAGTCAGTCGTCTAATTGAGTTTTTCCATTGGTACCCAATCAGGAATTAAGTGGTGATTTTCCAGTCATTTAATGAGAAATGAACACAATATTAGTTTTTGTATTATGTTACTTTCATGAATATTGAATGTGAAAACCTGAGTTTATCGGATGTATTGAGACCAAAGGCTTTAGAGTGAATTAAAGTAGAAAGGAGAATTATTTCCAAGAAAATGTGAGCATCATAAATCCAGTTTTCCTTTCTTTTGGTGGTTTTTTTTTTTTTTTCTTTTGTTTTGTTTTGTTTTATGTGCTTAAATCAGGTCAGGTTCACCCAGAGTGGTTCAGGCAAATGTAATTGTTCTTTTTGTGCTTGCCTAATTTTAGAAAAAGGAGCTACAAGTAACGGCTGGCTCTGAACTCTTCAGCTATTGTATTGTTTCACATTTAATTCTCTTTTCTTTGCTTAAAATACACACTTGTGCTGTGCTAGCACCACAGATACTGAGAGCACTACCAAATATTGAGACTTCGGGATTACCGCTTTCTGGATTCTCTTCCAGGAGCCGATAAAATCCTGAAGAATTTGGAACAATTCCTTTCTGGCTGCTGTGTCTTTGCGAGCGCTGAAATCTTGGGGTAATTTTTTAAGGGTTGATGATGCTGTGACTCCTTCGGGGGGGGGGCAAAACCGGCTGGGGAACAATGGCTCATCCAGCGGCTGTCCCTGAAATATCTTGGTGTCTGCCAGGAAAAATGCCTTGGCTTGTGACAGAACCAGAGTCACTGAGATACAGGGCATTAAATTGCATTTTTCCGCAGTGATGCCTCATGTAAGGCTCTTTTTGATGGGTGGGGCCGGAGGGGCTCTTTGTAGGAAGTTCACCCCCGAATTTCTGAGGTTGTAAACATCTTTAGGCCTTTTTTTTTGTTCCCTCAAGAGTTAGGAAATTAATTTGGAGGCTGCTGAAGTATTGAGGGTGCTGAACTATCAAGTTTCACTTTCCCAAGAGGAAAAACAATAAATAAATAAATAAGTAAATAAATAATAAATAAATAATAAGCAGTGGCATAGCCTGCAAGGTGCAGTTATTGTCAGTTGAATAAGTAATAGATAAAACGTAAGAATGGCAAGTAAAAACAGATCCAAAATAATTTTAAAGTGATTTTTTAGACCAGCGTGGGGCTTAAAGGGTGCGCTGAATAGGCATTGAACAAGTGTTACTTTTGCAAATTCATTCTTCTTTGTTAGGATAACAATTAACATGTCTGTAATGGGCCTGGAACAAGTTCACCACTCAGAAGAACAAAGCTAATTAGAAAAGTGTGTGAGCTTGTTTGATATTGCCTCAAGCAGCAGGGAGTGATCCAGAATTCCTGGTGAACTGATATTATATTAAAAAAAAAAAAAAAAAAGGCAATCTGTGTGAAGCAGCCAAGGCTCTGGCTCCTGTTTCCAAGGAAAAGGCAAGAAAAGAATGGAAAGGACCAAGTTTGATGTGCAATATTTGGTCTCTTTGGTTTATTAAACAAAAAGTGTTCAAATGGGCTGTTTAAATCCATAGTCAGGTTTTAAATGTCTAAAGAAAAAACTCCCGTGTCGCGGGGAAGGGAAATGTGGAATTTATTCCAGAAGCAGCGATGGATAGATCTGTGCTGGGATTCTGAGCTGTTCCTCCCCCATCCCCGTGTAAATGGAATTAGGCAGAAAGAACCAAGGGAATCAAAATCAATGTTTTCTGTCCGTGGTGTCCCACCCTGCAAACGCAGCACTTCTACTGGGTGAATACTTCAAAAACCACTAATAAATGTCTTTAGGAGAAGCATAACGGGATTGTTAAAACATACTGGGAATAAACTGTGCAGAAATTCGGTGAAATAATTAAAAAGTTCAAGACATTTAACTGAAACATCAATCTTTACCGGGAAGTGGTAGGGTGGTATCATGGCCAACTGGGACTGAGGGATGTTCATTAAATCGTTCTCTGATTAATTCCCTTAATTTGGTGAAGGATTGGTCACTTGGATTTTCGTGTCTTTGAAAATTCCAGGAATTCAGGCATTAGTATAAACAATAATAAGAGGATAAGATGATAGTGTAAAAAATAAGATTAAAAAAAAATCCTTTGATCTGGGTGAGGGAATATTCTGAGCAGCATTTGATTTCTCATATTTGCCTTCTGGTTGCTATTAACTGCGAGTTTTAACTTCTTAAAACTTGAGGTGACACGAGCTGGGACGGGGGGACTTCATCAAAGGCTCTGGAAAGGCGTTATTGATTCGAACTCAGAATAAATGAGACTTCTCAGATCAGCCACGTTAGGAAATCACGAGGCAAAATTCTGGATATTGCAAAGCTTTTGGGGTTGAGAAATGCTTGGGTTCCCATTTTGGGGCAGAATTTGGAGGAATTCTGGTTTTGTGTGTCGGAAAATTCCGTGGAAGGGGCTTTGCAGGGACTGGTCCCAGTGCTCTTACTGGGGAGCCCGGGCCCAGCAGCTCCAGAACTGGAAGTTTCTTGTGGGAGATTCGTGGTTCTGATTTAATAAATGTTTTCTCTTTGTGCATGCAGAGTGAACGCTTAGGCTGAAGCAAAGTAGATGAATTCTAATGCACTCCTAATCTATTTAAACTGGTAGACCACGTATAACCTCCATAGAATTCCTTTTTTAAAATACATTTGTGCTCCAGTCAAGCATTGCAATTTGCTGACAGCTTTGCTTTCTGCATATTGACTTCAATTATTTTTGTGCCAAATCGCGCTGAAACTCCTCAATAGACACATTTCTTCATCTGAACCTACATCTGTTTCTTATCTTTTATGTCAGGCTCCCAGCCTGCAGATATTGAACTATAGATTGGGTTCTGTGTTACAGCATTGAACCTGCTTTTAAAATATCTCCTCAGAATGGAAGATGCTGGAAATGAAGCAGGGAATGGTTGAACTAAAAAAACAAACAAACAAAACCCACCCACACTTGATGTATAAATGCAGTTTTCTTGTCTGCAGTTTTTGTACATCAAACACAATATTTAATAGTAATCCCATACGCCAACCTCCTAAACACCATATGGGAAATTGAATTCAATATTCGTTTTTAAAAATGCTTCTCAGTCAAACGATCTTCTAAAGAAACTTTATTACACACAAACAAGGAGCAAATCCTGATTTGTGCAGTTTACTGCAGTTTGCCTGCATTCCCAACTTTTGGTATTGAAGTATTAATGCTAAATCCCCTTGATGTAATATAATATAGAATCCATCTTCTGAGCATATTGGAGCTGAACAAAGGAATTATTTGCTCTAATTCACTTTATGGAGCTGTCTTAGCAGCGTCTTGTGTTACACAAATTGCGGGAGCTGAGGAGGCTGAGCTCAGAGCTGAAATGCTTAAATTGATTTTCCAAGTCTTTAATAATTTCTCACTGTTCTACATCTCGGTAATGAATGTAAGTGACGTTAAGAAATTTGGTTTTGTGCTGGGAACGGGAGCAGGGATGTGCACACAGAGCAGGGGCTGCTTGTGGCAGGGAGCATTAACTGCTTTTACATGGCACAGTGAGGTTCAATTGTTATTTTTGGGTTGTTCTGATGCAGACTGGGTGTAGAAATGCTGCCTGCATCTCCTGTGAGCCCTTGGAGAGGGTTTCAGCTCTGGGGGATTTGGAGAGGGCTGAGGAGCACCTGCTATGGAGTAGAGGTGAGATATTTAATAGGAATTTGGAATATTTTTTGGACCTGTTAATACCTACTCAGCCCTCCATGGCTGCCGTGCCATCACCCTTATTGCCTGTGTCTCAGTTCTAGATTTACCTGGCTTCAGGAAGGCACTAAATCCTGCAGGGAATGTCAGAGGAAGAGCTCCTTCACCAGCTTTGGCCAAAGTTTGACCTTCCCCAAGCCCCTCTGCTCCTCCAGATCCCCGTGTTTGGTTGGAGTTGTCACCTGAGGGTGGTCCTGTGTCCCCAGGCTGTCAGAAAATGACCCTGACCTCCCTTCTGGAACCGTGCATCCAGAATGGGCTTGTCCCCTCGAGGGTGGGGATTTGGGAAGAGAGAACTCTTTGGAGAAGCTTTAATTAAGAGAGCAATAAAATAACAATATTCAGTGTAAGGTTTGTAGTGTTGGCAAAATAATCACACACAGAACAACTCGGAGCAATTATTGGTCGGTGTCTTGACTAATCTGTCATTTCCTACCCAAAACTCACTGATATTTGACATCCACGTTATGAGTTGAAGAATCCAGGTCTCATTTTCCGCAGGAGTTAATGAAAACTCCGCAAAACAGGAAAGACAATGTAATAGGAAGGAAAAATCTGCAATGAAAAAAATTGTCTGAATGAAGGCTGTAACTGATCTCCTCAGATATCATGTCGTGAGGAGCTGGCCAAACTCTCTCGTGCCATTATTGCTGAATGACTGATTGCCGGAAGGATGGAACGTAGCAAGCCCCGTATGTTTTGTTTGCCTAAAAGCTCATCAATTCCCTGTCTGCTGGGTCTCTCAAACATGATCTGTGAGCAAATTCCTTCCAGGAAAACAAAGCCCAACGGGTTGAAGTATTATCCTTTCAGATGGTTTTTCAACCCAGTTCATTCCTTGGCTGTGAGCACGAGGCAGATGCAGTCCTGAGTCCTGATGAATTGTTTGTCAGCCTCCATGTGGCTGAGCACGGAGGGATCCTGGGCATCTTGGGATGTTAATGAACTGCTCCCAAGCGTCCAGGCAGAGCCTGGGAATGTAAAAAACACTCAGGGAAGAGCCTGACTTGATGAACTGTTCTTTTATGGTCTGCAAGGAGCATCTCAGGGAGGCCGGGTCAGGCATTGGAGAGAATAATCTGTATATGAAATTGAACGTTGATTTTAAGCCGGCTTGTCAAGGTTCAGGAGAGGAGAGTGTGGTTATTGTGCTGCTCCTGCTCAGGGCAGGCCCTGGAACGTGGGAAGGACCAAATTCCCATTCCGAGGGTGTCTCTGCAGCCTTCTGAGGCAAACAAATAACTGTGGAGGCAGATAACTCGAAGCATGTATAATGACTGCAGGCTGTGTGTCAGATCACTAATGGGGGGCTGTGAATCACTGGCTGAGGCAGTCCCTGTGTTTGGACCAGGAATCCACCCTGTTTAACATCCTTACTGCCGAGGGAGAGACTGTGATTCCTGGCTGGAGCCGTTGCCTCTCCCTCCTCATCTTGTTGGATGAGTGCTTGTAGTTGCAGTGTTTTAAGATTTTCCTTTCTCTCTCATGGAGAATACAGATAAACTGTACTTTCTTAATCTCTGTGTTTTGTGTTAGAGGTGTACAAGCCATAACCAATAGG
>VZTX01027659.1:10830-25893 GCA_013400915.1 Pardalotus punctatus
CTCTCTCATGGAGAATACAGATAAACTGTACTTTCTTAATCTCTGTGTTTGTGTTAAAGGTGTACAAGCCATAACCAATAGGTCTTTGGGGGTGGATTGTCTTTGGCCAATAGACAATTGTTTATTACTGTGTATAAAAAGAACTTCTTGTAAATAAATCCTTCTTCTTCACCATCTTGAAGCCTGTCTGCCTGACCTCTCTACCTGCTTCCACAAATCCCACCAACAACAGAAAAGCAAACTATAAGTGCTGCTGCCAATAAAACACAGTTCTGTGCCTTAACCCCACACTTGGGGAGCTGTGGCAATCTCGGGTGCCCACCGTGCCCTGCTCGTTCCCTGGCAGCAGCTCCAGGAGAGATTTGTGTCCTGGAGAAACAGGGAATGAGCCAGTGATGTCACCTCTGATTTTATAATCTTACAAGTGCAAAGTTTAGCTCAGAACGTGGGGAATTCTCCGTGTGCCAGCTGGAAATCAGATAAAATCTGGATTTCTGGAGTATTGCAGGATGTGATGCTACACCAGAAATAAATGTAAAGAGGGGTTTCTAGCTCTACATTTAATTTCACAGCCCTTTTTTATTTGCATTAAATTCAAGAGGGAAAAGAACGTGGCTGCTTTTTTCCTCATTTCAGTCAATAACTTGGGAAAAGCATCCCCCAGCTCCTTTCTCTGTGTCTCTGTCTCTCTTAGCCAAGGATTAGGACACTGTCCCCAACATTATTAAGGATCCAGTTTGCTCTTAAAAAACTTGCAGCAGGGGTTTCCATGCCCAGTGGGAGTGCCACGGTTATACAGATCTGATGAAATCTGCAGGCTCCCTCATCTCACAGATTTCTGTAGCCATTCTTCTGATCAGACCATGTGGAGGAGGGACGGAAATCCCAAATATTCCACTCTCTGCCCTGTTTGTTTAACGAGTGGCCCTCACTTGTGGTAAAGTGAAATTTCGGAAAGGTTTTGAGTTTCCTGCAGGGGAAGGCTGGCGCTGTCCATGGTTTCCTGAAACTTTTTCAGCTCTCACTCCCAGTTATTCTTCCCGCTGTTCCTGAGGTGAATGAGGTGAAATATCTGTTCCTCTCCACCCTTTGAAGCTTTTTTTAGCGACAACCTTGGATTCCTCCTGAATGAATAACTCGGTGCCAGGTCAGGCAGAGTGTGGGGTTTTTGTGTGTGCGCGCACAGATAAATCCCAGGCTCGGATCCCTGCTTTCAAATAAACCCTTCAAGAGCCTGGTTCAGTCCCTGCCGAGCTCCGTGGGAATTCTGCCTGGGGGAAAAACTGAGAACCTTCGCATTGCCTTTGATTTCATTCAAGCTAATTTTTGAAAAAAAAACCAAAAAACCAAAAATCCAACCCAGCTGATCCCCTGGAATTCTGTGAATGGCACATCTGGGAGTGCGGGGTGCTGTTCCTCCTGTGTGTGATTACCACAAAACAGCTTTGGAAGATCTGAACAGGAGAGAATTGGAGCCCTTGATCCCTCTCCATGGAATTAGTGCTGGTTTTTAGAGCATGTGCAGAACTACTGAGTATTAATTGCTGCTGTCTGACATCCCGAGTGCTCTCCGTGCTGGGAAGGGGAAATATTTGGGCTGTAAAAATTGGAAATCAGGAGTTCAACCTAACTCCTTGCAAGTTTCCATGTCAGTGAGGAGAGGAAGGAATGGCTTTATGAAATTCAGGGGTGGATCTCCACCAGCAGATGCTCCATTTGCATACAGCAGAGTTAACTTGGGTTTGTGCTGGAAGAGCCTTTCCCAGCAGTGAGGAAACCTCTCTCAGGATTCCTGGTGTGAATATTCCGGAAGGAGCTGAATGGGATTGTCCATAACTTGTAAAATAAAGGAATTTGCATCAGCAGCATCATTTTCTCTCGTTCTGGTCCTGTGATGTATTTGACTGTGTGTATTGGCAGGTGGAGGCTCTGCAGGCTCCAGACGGGGCTGAGAGGGCAGTTCAGCTCAGGCATCTGATACAGATGTTCTCAAAAACCCTCTGGGAGAGCCCTTTTTTTGACAGAGATTGCATAAGAAGTGGGAGTGAGGTGATGAGTCCTCCTTGGGGTGTTAGTCAGAACACAGACACTGCCTTGAAACACCTCCAGTGGGTACAGCTGTGCTCGGAACTTTAAAAGGAATCGTTTGGCTGTGGTGGGACTTGGAGGTCTGGAGATCCTCCCTGGCTTTTCTGAATTTTTCTTACATGAAACATTTCACAGTTCCGTGTTCCGTATTTCTCCTGATTTCTCACTATTGGAAAACCTGGTCAGTGGGGATTTGTTTTTATCTCTCCCAAAATGACAAGTACAAACTTAATTGAAAGGGAAATGATTTTCCAGATTTATAGATTTCTAAGGCTGAGAGCCTGCATGAGTAACTTTAATTAAATTCATTTTCCTGCAGAGCTGCTCTCTGTTTCAGTTCCTCAAATCCCTACACATGTTGCTCCTCCCAGCTTTTCAATTTGTTCATGAGACATTATTTAAATGCATGTCAGCTGCCTGAGAGAACTTGGAGGAACAGGGATAATTTCAAATGTTTCATAGGAGAGGGGAAAAAAATATTGTGGCTTTTCCTGCTTTTGTTCTACTTCATATGGACAAGTACAAGTCAACACCTGTGTGTTGGGTGAGAAATCTAAACCAAAAGCTGTCCTGATACTTTTCTTAAATTATCTTCTCTTTGGCCTTTGTGTAACCAGGAGACCATGATGAGACATTGAATGGTGTTAATTAGGTAATTGGAGTGCCTTGAGAGGATTAATGAGATATATACAGTTAATGGGGAGTGGCATGGCTGAAGCCCATGGAGAAGGAGATGTTTGGCTGCTGGGAAAGTTCGGCTGGAGAGAGGAAGGTGAGTGCAGGGGAAGGGCTGTGTTTTCTGCAGAGCATTTTCATGAAGTGGAGAAAAGGATGGGTCTGAAGAGGTGTGGATTGATGGTGTCCCTAGGGAAGGGGAGGTGACAGGAGTTTCTCCCTGTGACAGTGCTGTAGGAAACACTGAGCCACAAAGAAGGAATTGTCTTATCAAAGGAGAGAATGATGCCTGCAGAGATTAAAGAAGGACTCGTGGTCTCTGAGCTCCTGGAGATTAAGAGGCAGATGCATGGAACTTGTTGCACTGAAAGCAGTTTTGTTCTTGCACAAAAGCTGTGTCTGGGACTTTCATTTCAGTCAGCAGTGACTGCTTTTTGATCCGGGGAAAATGCAAGAGTGAGGGGAAATTAAAGTTCTTAATGTGTGTTCTTCTTTCCTTGTTGAGTCATTCTTGGGAAACTTGAAATGAAAAAATGGTGAATTTGTGTGTAAAGGAAGAGATGGAGCTCAGAGCCAAAGTCAGGAAAGGGAAATGGTTTCCTGAAGCTGAGCCATGGCCAAGGCCAGCAGTTTGATGGTGTTACACCCCTGGCAGTGGCCGGGGCAGGTGCTGCTGCTCCTGTGTTTGCATGGGAGGGGGTTCAAGCTTTCAGACTTTTCCTGGTGTTCCCTCTCTTTCAAACGTGAGGCGTGGTCCAGGTTTGGTGGGAAAGTGCTCTGTGGGACTGAGTGCTCACATGGCTTGTCCCAAAGGCCAATGGAAAAACTGCAGGAGCACACAGTGGTGTGAGAAGTTTAAAAACTGGCTGTGAGCTCGAGTGTGCAAGAGCCATGGTGAGAATAATTATTTACTGGTTTTATTTTACTTTGACAGGAGGGAAATAATTTTTTTTTTCCCCCCCCCTCTGGTTCAATACTTCTAAAATTTTCTGCTCCATCTGGTATGAAAATTTGAGGAGAGATTACCAATCAAACACTGTGTGGAGAAAACTTTAAAAATAAAGTTAGCAGAGTTGCAGATGAAGTCACAGGACAGTTATCAGGTATGTGCTCCACAGACTATTTATCTAAGGAAGGACAAAGACACCAAGCTGTGCAGATAAGCTCTGAATTACCATAAACTCCATTTCACATGAGAAACTGGTCTTTTAATTCAAAAGGAAATATTCATAAGCCATCTTAGTTTCTAATTTGAATATAATGTGATGAAACCTGTTAATAAAAGAGACTTCTGGGATTTCTTTTTTTTTGCTGTCACAACAGGTAGCAGTGGAACACAGGCTTAACAGTGTAGCCCTTCAGAAATGAGAACTTCATGAATTTTAAGAGGAAATTCAAATGCACATCAAGGATAGAGAAACAGGATCTTACCTTGCATGGGGAAAAAGAAAAGAGTTCATTCCAAAGTCCAAGGAAGTTTGTGAGGAAAGTTATGTTGATTTTGGTCAAAGTGTGAGTTCGGTATTGAGGGAAGCCGCAAAATACATGTTTTTAATTTAAGAATGGTGGCATTTTGGTCAGTGCTGAATGTTTATGCAAGAAGATGATCTGAACTCTGTGGTTTGCGGCTGGGAGAAAAATTCAGTGTTTATTGGTGGGATGGCAGGAAATTCAATACTAAGGAGTGTCATGAAATTCTGTTTTTGTGCCAAGAATTTACCACTTGCTTTTACATAAGCTTTGTGATACAAAGACCGAGTGAAAGAGTGAACAACTCAGTGCACAATGAGCATAAACTTTGTTTGGATGAGAAATAATGTATTTTAATTCAATTGAGCGTCGGTATTGAAAATAAAAACCTTGCTGGGGTCAGGACATTCCGATTGCATTTTACTCTAGTAACATTCCTGCCAAACCTGAGGTTTCAGCTGGGCCTCGATCTCCAATTCCTGGTGCATCTTGCTTTGTTTAATGAGGTCATTCATCCGCCAGGTAATGCCCCAGTTGTCCTTGTGGAGCTGCCCATTAACCACATGGCCCAGCCATTCCTTGCCCTGCTTTTGGAAGTGATGATCCTTTCGGCTGTGCTGCATCAGATGGCCAAGGTTTATGTAATGGCTTTTTAAGTGAGGTGTCCAGGTTGGAGCAGCCGAGGGGAAGGGACACTTTTCAAAACAATTTTTTTAGCCAATCTGTGCTTTTTGACTGTTGGGGAAGAAATATTGGGTTTTGAAGAGGCTTAATGGCTTTGGAGGTGGTTTGGGAATGGTCGGGGAGTTGGATGTGAGCACTGAGGAGGGGAGAGCATCAGAGTTACAGAGCAAAATGGAATTTGGGTAAACAAACGGTAGGAGGGAGCATCTGCCTTCATCTCTGTTGGGTTCTTGGTTGAGTCCCAGCCCTGCAGAGCTCGTTCCTGTTTGGGCAGCACCCACCAGAGTCAGATGGGAAGTGCTCCAGCTTCTTCAGATCATGTCCAAGAGGGTCTTCCTGTGGCTCAGCTGCCACTTCTGACCTGCCAATCCCAAACTGTGCATCCCACAAAAACCCCAATAGCATATTCCAGCTCTGAGAGTTGCCAGTTATTTTTAAATGACCTGAACAATCACTGCGTGGAAGAATTTTCCAGTTCCTTTTCTTAATTCCGGTGCTGTATCCATGATTTTTCCTCCTTGTTCAGTGGAATGGCTTTGCCTGATGTGTTGCCGTGCCTCGGTACTGAGCTACTTAATCCATCTTGAAATAGTGTAATTTTTTTGGCATTCCAGAGGACATGGAATTATATACATTCCTCAGGATGTCCCCTGTTATTCCCTAAAGGATATCAAAATAGAAATTAATAAAAAGTGGTTTAAGTGGATCTAGGGTTATGAAGGAGATTGAGGCTGTGTGTACACACACACACGTTTGTCTTTTCCTCGCTGTGACTTTGCTCTCTGACGTAAACAAGTGAGGTGACCTTCCCCTGGCAGAATAAAGACAGAGTGGGGTAGGAAGTGTGTATAATTTATAAGCTTTCCTCTGTAGATAAGAAGGAATATCCTGTATAAATCACAGCACTGTAGAAGGCAGGAGGAGTTCTCGGTGCTGTGAGGTGATGCAAGCCCCAGACTGGCAGTGTTGTATCTTCTCAGAAGGTGTGTGCTGGATGAAAAATAAACCTGTCACAACGTGAAGGTATTGCAGCGTATTTTACTGGGTCTTGGGCCAGAGGAAAGTTTGTGGGGAAGTGAAGCAGCTCAACGGGAAGCACAGAAATCTGTAACTTTCCTCTAAAGCCTGTTTGGATCTCTTATTTTGCAATTTGATATTTAAATGCTGGTCAGGTCTCCCAAGTCTGTAATATTTTGTTTTTAACGCTCACAATTGAGATCTGCAGCTCCGGCTGGGTCTGTCCTGTTCCGAGGGAAGCTGTGGGCAGTGCTGTACGTAGGGAATGGGGGGTGAGATACAATTGCAGGAAAACCCACCAGGATCACAGAACAGAATCAGGGAATTGTTCATGTTGGAAAAAACCTTTAAGGTTATCAAGTCCAACCAGCACCACCCCCCTGTTCACCACTAACCCAGGTCCTCATGTACCAGGGGTTTTTTGAACAGATCCAGGGATGGCAATTCCACCATTTCCCTGGACAGCCTGATCCTGCCTTGGCAGCCCTTTCTGGGAAGAAATTTTCTCAAATGTCCCATTAAACCTTCCCCGGTGCAACCTGGGGCTATTTCCTTTTCTCTTGTGTTACTTGGGAGAAGAGACTGGCACTCATCTCACTACATCCTCCTTCCAGGGAGTTGTAAAATGCAGGAATGTCTCCTTGGAGCCTTCTCTTCTCCAGGCTAAACTCCCCAACCCCCAAGCTGTGGGAATGCTGGTGGCGGCTGCCAAGGGGAGCAGGCAGTTGTGTGAACTGGGCAGCAAAAGCAGCAGGGGAGGGGAGGGGATGGAACAATGCACTTGGGATGTCTGGATAAATATCCTGAAGCCTCAGTGTTGTTCAGAGGCAGGAAAAGAAATGCAAATTTAACACAGGCTTCCAAACATAGCACTGGGAAAGTGCTGCTGGGCTGTCTCCTGCCGTTTCCAGAGGTGCCGGGTGTTTTGTTGCTATTAGCAAGGAGCCCCGGGTGTTTTATTGTTATTAGCAGGGAGCCCCTCGGCTGCAATTACACAGCCCTGGAGTCCAGAATGTTTTTCCGAGATGCCCCAGCACTTGCTGGTTTGCTCCAACCCACTGGTGCTCTTTGCTGCCTTGCTCCGACAGAAAGCGCCCAGGGCTGACTCCTGCTCCGTGGAAGGCAGCGAAAGGAGTTAATTGAATTAAATCCCCAGTCTGGGAAGGAAGACGGAAATCTGGAGCTGGAACTGTGGCTGAGGGTGAAGAGAGATGCTTAGAAAGTCTTGGATGCAAATCTACTCTTGGAGACCAGCGGGCACAGGAAGGGTGAAAGTGGAGTGGTGAGGCCACCAAAATGTGACCAGAACACTTCAGAGTTGATCCAGGGCTTTGCAAATGTTCTCACCACTGATAACTTAAAAAGACCCAAAAAACCAAACCAAAACAAACCCCTCCCCCCAAAAAAAACAATCAAAACCAAGCCCAAAACCCCCAAAAAACCAAAAAAAACCCCCCCAAAAAAACCAAAAAACCAACAACAAAAAACCCCTCTTGCTCCCAGTGGCATCTGATGAATTGGGCTACAGCAAAAATCTTACAATCCACAAACAATGACCATATTCATATTGTGCCATTTGATGGTTTCTGTCGCAGAAATGTTTTATTAACAAATGTTGTGTGAGGAGATCTTTGTGGAGGAACTCAGGGTCTTAAATGGAGTGTGAAAATCTGTTGCTTTTAATGAATTGGCTTAATTCTGAGCAAATTAACTAACTGGGCAAGAGCTGGACTTTGCAGTTGTTTTTTTTTTTTTTTTTAGCACGGAATCTTTTGGGGGTTTTTTTCTGTGTTCTGCTACACATTTTGAAACAGTGAATATATTCCTATAGAAGGCATAAGGAAACAAAAGCCTGGCAAGTCAAGTTGGTACAGAACTTAAAAATTGTGAGCACTGAATATAGTGAAATATATTAATATAGCAGAAAAATGAGGTTATGGACAAATGGTGTTTGGCAATGCAAGTATTGGGGGGGATCTTGTATTAGGAAAAAAGAAATTGTGTTGATGGTAGTTCTCATTTTCAGAGACTGAATAGATACCTTTATTTTTTCCCAAATACTATTTTATACATGCATTTTATAGACTGTGATTTCTCTCGCTTATCCCCAGCAGGGCAAGAATTCAGGGGGAAAAAGTGAGGAGAGGAAAAAATTGAGGCTTGTTGCTAAATTCCTCTGAAATTTCTAGAGAGAAACCCATCAATGGCATGAGTGGGGGCTTCATCTGTAGGCTCAGGTTTATGCCACGTCGGTTGCATGATTTCAGTGTTTCCTCTTTTCATTAAATGTTCAAGACCAATTTTACTTCAACCAAAACATGAGAAATTAATTAAATTTTGGCTTCCTGGCTGGGAAGAAGGCAGAGTGTGCGAGGGTCTTATCACAAGAGCTGAAAGGCTGAGGAATTTCCTCATCTCTTTGGAAGTTATTTGATATTTGTTATGGTTCCTTCCCAAATCTGATGCTTAAATATGGAATGTTGGTTTAATGGCAGTTCTGACCTGAACTCAGATTTTATTGGCACTTTGGAACAAGATCCTTCTTTCCAAGGGTTCAGTTCAGTGCTGGATGTTACAAAAAAGCACAGCAGATGTCAGCTCTGCCTTCAAAGGTGTGGGTTTAGTTTGGGTAGGCACTAACTAGATAATTGCTACCTGCTGGGGAATGGAATATGTTGTTACTTAATATATGCAGATTTGGAGCAAAAAAAAAAAAAAAAAAAGCCTGCAGAATAACCTCATTTTCAGGAACAAAATGCACTTTAATTTGAGACTGAGATTTAAAAAATGTACATTACTCCTCCCCTGTGTATCAGTGTTCTGAAGCTCTGGTTTCTCATTCCTGTGGAGAAAGCAGGAGCTTGGCTTGCAGTTACAGGAAGAGTTGGGTTTTGTTGTTCTGGGATTTCTTTTCCCCCTTGTGGTTATGTTTTTAATCAGCTGAGCAATAAGTTCGTCTTTCTCCTGAAGTTTTGCCCTCCAAATTTCATCAGGGCTTCAGGAGGATTCCTGGTCTGCTCTCCCATTCCCTGGTTTACACAAGTCCTTCCTTTCTCCCTGGCTCCCAGTGGATGTTGCACATTTTCTCTCTCCCTCTGCACAAATTTGGCGGTGGAACGGAAAAGGACCACAGTTATCTTTTGATTCTTCTCATTCTTATCACTTGATCACTCTTTGCAGAGTGTCTTTTCCTTGTGCTGTCTGTATTTTGAGCCTCAGCCAGCTGCGTTTCTGAGGCAGGGCAGTCCAGGGTGTGTTTTATTTACACAGTGGACAATTTGAGATGTTGGATAAGGAACAAAGTGTGTCCTCTTTGTCCCCATCCTCTGCACGTTGTCTTAAAGAAAAATGATGGTAACTTTTGATATCGGTATCTTCTTGTGCCTCTTGGAGTTTGAAAGTTTTATATCCTTTTACCCTTGTTTCCCCATCTCTGCCAGCCTCCCCTACGTACAGCAAATCTGACAAAAGTTTCCTTTATCTCGTGCTGATTTCTTTGTGTAGATGAAGTACTCCAGATGTTTGAGATCATGATATGCTGCAGAGGTTATTATTTTTCCTAGGCACTGGGAATGGAGAATACAAAGGATAAAGGCATACTAAGTATACCAGAACCAGGGGAGGTTCTGGTAAATCTGGTTTTAATCTTTATTAATATCTCTCTCAGCAAAGAGTTCACGGTACAACCTGTTGAATCATTTAAAATACCATTTTCTTACCTTGTGGTACTGTAGCAGCGTTTGCTGTGTCATCTGGCAACTGAAATGTGGGGAAAGAATGCCGTCACTCCTGGTTATTGTTGTCTCCTGCAGCAGAAATCCTCCTCCTGTGTGGGTTGGTGCTGGCAAAAGTACAGCTGAAATCTGTNAGAAGGGAGGAGTAGAAGTTCAGGGCAGGAGCAGCTCTTTGAGAGCAGGGGTGGCAGGGAAGGTTTGTGCCAGGAGAGGAGCTGGGCTCTGCATCTGCCTCACCCTGACCTAATTTGGTGCTGGTAGAAAGTTTTTAATACAATTTCCAGCTGTCCTTGTCAAGTTCCGGTTTGGCTCAATGCTCCTCTCGCTGACAGCGTGATGGGGAATCTGAGATTCTGTTCCCAGGGATTCCCCTGCTCTGTAGCTGAGGGAAGAAGTTGGCCCCTGCAGCGAGGAAACTTTATTTACATCCAGAAGCCGCCCTGCGTGCGGGGATGGTGGCGCTGGGAGCCGTTCCGGCCGTTTCTCTGTGATTCCTGGGTTTGTGGCGATATCCTGGCAGCAATATCAGCATTATGGAAGGATGGGTTCATGGGGCTGCCTGGGAATGCTGGGATGGGCACAGGGAGGTTCCCAAAGCTGCTCTGGTACCACCAAAGCAGGTTTGGCTCTGGGCCAGCATGGGGCCACCACACCCAGAGCTCTGCACTGCATATCAGCTCCTTGTGTTCTTCCCCGTGCTGGCTTTCCCAGATAAAACGGGAATATTGCCTAGGAACAGGTGAAAATTGCAAGCTGCTGTTTGGGTTGATTAATTTACGAAGCTTGTAAGTCATTTTCTGTAATAATTACCCAGGTTGAAAATGATTAAAATTCATCGTCAGCTGCTTCTTGCAGTCAAACTTGCGCTGCTTTATGTGGTAGGTGGAATAATTTCTTGTAAGAGCCCATTTAAAAGCTTTCTTGAAGAGATTAGCAACTGTCATCTTTATTTCTACTATTCTGCTTTTCTAATATTTGTGTTTCTACTCCCACTTCTACATATTGGGACTATGATACCTTGTTGGGAGTGAAATGGGAGATAAAGGCTGAGCACAACTGGTTTGTTCCAGGAACTCCAGACCTCCTTGAACTAATTCCAGGAGCTGTAACTCATTAGCACAGCTTAAATTTGGGTGTGCTGCACATCATTTTGTGTGGTTTTAATCCTGGATTTTTTTTAAAATAAAGGGCTTCTAGCAAATTCAGGATTGCTTTGTCACAAAGCAAGAATTATATGGGTGATAGCAGTCAGCAGCCTGAAAATAATCAAAAAGGAGTTTTCTTACTAAAAAATGCGTGAAGTTACTTTTTGTGGGATGGTGTAGGGGCTGTGTGGGGACTGGTGACTGGCAGTTCTTGCATTCTGAATTCAAACCTGACTGAGGCAGGTCAGCCTCACGTGGGAAAGAGGAAAACATCCCAAACTTTCCAATTCATTTGTTTCCAGCTTCAAAGCATGAAAAAACAAGAGGAGGGCGAGGGTGGGACTTGCATTTTGTTCTGAGTTTCTTGAGCTACAGGTAGGTCTGTTGGACTGGATGTTTTACACTTCTTGCCACCCATTCTTTAGATCTGTGCTGAACTTCCCTTTCCTGCCCCAATCCTTTGGAATAACTCGGCCTCCGGACCGAAGAAAGTGGCTGGAATGTGGGGGCAGGAGCCTGGCCCAGTTCCAGCAAGGTGGGGCAGCTTTTGCAGAGTCAGGAGCTGTGACTGTTTTTTCATTCAGCTCCTGATTTCAGCTCTCACTCCCGATTTCAGCAGAATTCTGCCTCCCCGTGCTGTTGGGGCATTTTCTGCACAGCACAGGTGCTCCCTTTTTATTTCCTGGCGTGTGGGCGAGATGCCAATTCAAAATCCAGTCAGATCCTCCTAGTGAGGTGTCTGGGGATGCGGGAACTTCCACGCTGACCCATTAAAATAATTTACCGCTCTGTTTTCTGGGAAAGGCAGCTTCAAACTTCACTCGGAGCAAATTTAACCACTCAGCAGAGCACACAACATCTATTATTACCAGAGGAGCTTCACTCTCCTGAGCTTTAATTAGAAAGCCCCTGGTGTGGGTTGTCAAGAGAATGCCAAAATAGCCATAATGAGAGTTGCTGCCATTCATCAGCGCTCTCGCAGCTCTGAGCAGGCGTGGAGCACGAAATTATAGGTAGCCAAGTAGTGAGAGATGGCAAGATGATTCACAAGTGCTCTGCCCATGCCTGGAGATTAATTGAGTGAGAGATGCTCTCTGTGCAGCTGGAGTTAATGAATGCAACCAATCATTCCGGGGGAGCGGGGGGCACACGCACCCACCCATCCTGAGGGATTTCCAGGGAGGGAGAGGATCTCGGGCAGCTTTTGGTGTGCCACAGTTTGTTACCTGGGGCTCTGCGTGCTCCCGGCTGAGGCACATGACACAGATTGAAGGAATTGGGGCTTTTTACAACTGAAAAGAATATTACTTGAATAACCCGGTATCAGATGGCGTCTGATTGTTACTCTGTCAAGTGATTTCCTGATGAAATGGGTGACTCTGTGAGTAAAATGATTTTCCTTACCCCACTGATTAAACTCAAACACCAGAATTCATGCTAACCTTCTTCAACAATGGCAGGGAAGTACACTTGACATATTGAGGTTTCTTGCGAGACTTCTGCTGTTCTCCAGTTTTATCGTGGCCAGAAGTTTCATTAGAACAGCTGTTCTCGAGCCTGGTTGTTAATCCTTTTTTTTTTAATTATTATTTTGTTTTTAATAAGGGAGAAAGGAGTGCAGCAGAAGTGTTAGGGCTGCTTCAGCAGCACAGCACACAGGCTCAGTTGGCTCCAGGCATGGATGAATGGGCAGGGAGGATTCTGTTTTATCCAAACAGCTTTGCTTGTATTTCTAGGGGTGATTTCAGTTGCTAAAAAAAAAAAAAAGCTCTATCCAATGTTTGAAATCTCTGCTCTGCACTTCAAGGCAAGGAATGTTGTCTCTGTAGGTTTTTTTAAGTGACAAAACATTTTCAGTCTCCCCAGAATCATGGAATCATTAAGGCTGGAAAAGATCTCTGGGATCATAAAGTCCAGCCCTGAGCCCACCACCACCACGGTCACCACTGAGCCACGGCCCCAAGCGCTGCATCCCCGCGTTTTTGGAGCCCTTCCAGGGGTGGTGCTGCCACCACTTTTCTGGGCAGCCTTAGGACCTCGGGCTTCCTAGTTGGAAAGCATTTTGTGTGGATGTGCCTTCCATGGCCTTTGGAGTCACAGGCAAAAACCATTGTCTTTGCTGAGGGCTGTTGGACCTTCTTATTCCATCTGCTCTACTCTTCTTGCCCTTTTGGTTTCTTGTTGGGGTGGGGTAGATTTGGGGGAGCCATTGATCATTTTCACTGTACCAGGGTGCCCCAGAGTCCCAAAAGTAGGAAGCAATACAAATTTTAGAGGACACAGCTCAGGTTTCATTGATCAGCTGGCTCATGAAGATCTGAGGGGATGCTGCTGCTGTGGAAGGAGTTGTTGGTGGAGCTGGCAGCTCCTGGGGGCATCTTTCATCAGGACCACGCTGAGTTACTCATCTTGGCACCTTGGAGTAGCTTGATTTTTAGGGCGGATGGAAATTTTGATTTTGGGCTGTTCCCTTGTTACAGCGCCCATCACTAGATGTGGTACCCATTAAAAATCAGTTTGATTTTTAAAAAACACCCCCCAGATCCATGGGTGATGTTTATTGGCCTGCAGTCATTCTGTGTTTTGGCAGAGGTGTGTGCTGCTTTAACCCTTCTGAGGTGAGGATTGCATTTGGTGACAAACTGGAGTCTTTTCAGGATTCTTCTCTTTTCAGAGCTGGGTTTTCCTTTCCCTGTTGGCATCATTTCCCTCAGAGGAGCGTGGCAGGCTTCCCTTAGCACTCCTGGTAAAAGAACCTTCTTCAAAGCCTCTTGCAAGAAAAGCCATTTTCACAATGCTGGGAGGAGGAGGAGAATGAAAAAAACTCAAAAAAAAACCCAGATCCCTTTTTAATACATTGGTTGCATGGCACAGCTGAAGTTTACACTAATTAGAAATCATCTGGAGGCTCTGCAGCAGATTGAGTCTTCGGCTGGAAGTGCTTCCTGACAGGTGGTTTAGCACAAAGCAACATCACAATTACCTAACACCCTGTTTGATTTGTGTAAACCCTCATTACTACTCACATTATTTAATGAACTATGTGCTTGCTCTGGCCTCCCTGCAGAACGCAGTGCTCCCTTCCAAATCTGCAGCCTGTGCTCGGGTTTAACCCTTCTCTGCCAAGGGGAGGGAGCGGCACTGCTAATGAGGAGGTGAAAACCGGAATTCAGATGCTCCAGATCCTTCTGTTGAGAAGATTAGAGAATGGTTTTGGGTTGGAAAGGATCTTAAACTCATCTCCTTCCACCTCTTTCCCCAGGCCAGGCTGCTCCAAGCCCTGTCCAGCCTGGCCTTGGGCACTGCCAGGGAGAGGGAAGATGTGTGGTGCTCTGGAATTTTAATTGTGCAGTGTGGGGCTTCATTTTACCATCGAGATTGGAGGGATTTTCTTTAGCTCAGTTATATCTCATTGCAAACTCTTGTTGGGGATTGGAAGAATTAACTCTTTATTTAATCAGGATAAGGCAAAACTCGAGATGGTCACTCTGAGATTTTTTTTTCCTAATTTTTTAACAAGTCCAGCACAGATTCCATGGTTACTATAACCCTTCACAATCAGAAAGAGAAAGATAAGGGTTCTGCTGGCCACGAAGGATCTCCTGAGCTTATCAGAACTTGCTGTATCTCTGCAGGTTTTGTATCAAAGCCCTCAGGGTTAGGGACTCTCTGTGTGCTCGGGGTCCTCATCAGTCTGGCTGTTCCAGCCTCATGGGAGGCATTTCATAAACTGAATTTATGTGGAGTAACGCAGCTGCAGAATGCTCTGTGACCCACAGCAGTGCTCCCTCTCATGTAGTTCAGCCTCTGATGTGATTACACTCTTCAGCAAACACATATATTGAAATTCTCCGTCCAAGTGAACTTGGCTGTTTGCTGTTTATTACGAGAAAACCTCTCGGTGAAGCAAATGAAGTCAAAATTTGAATCCACAGGCGTGGGGAGAGATCTATTTTGTGCTGTTTGCTCCCCTCACAGACTTATATTAATCAGTCATTATTTCTGTTTGGTTCCCTTTGCAAATTATTTGAACCTTACATCTCTCAGAAGAAAATTAGAATAAACTTCCGCAATTCCAGAATTATGTCTCATGACTACAAACGCTGAAAATTTGTAGTCAGACAAAATAATACAGGAAGGTGTTTCTCTAAAAGCAGTTATCATCATTGGATGGGTTAATGAAAAGTTCACATCGTGTTTTATTTGGGTGGTGTTCCACGAACTCAGGAGTTGAAAGGTTTTTTGTGGAA
>VZTX01027661.1:0-50267 GCA_013400915.1 Pardalotus punctatus
GGATTTACCCTTTTCACCGCTGCTGTCCTTAACATCCTGCACATAACGCTTCGGTGAAGTGCGAGCGGATGCGCTCGCAGAAGCTGCGGCGGCGGCCGGACACGTGCCACGCCTTCCACCCCGAGGTACCCGGGCCGCCAGGGGAGGAGGGAGGGCGAGCAGGGGAGGACATTCGAATGTGTCCTTTTGGGTGCCTCGTGGGCCCGTCCCGCTGGTTGTGAGTCCCCGAGGGGAATCCCAGCAGGAGGACCTGGCAGGCTTTGTTCCCTGTCCCAAAGCTGACAGCAGGCTGACACTCCTTGTCTCCCATCTCGCAGGAAAACGCCCAGGACTGCGGTGGCACTGCTGGGATCTCTGTGTCCCCGACGCTGCTCCTCGTGCCCCTGGTGCTGCTCCTGCGGTGACGCTGCCCGCGGCAGGGACCCGGCAGGACAGGGCTGCCGCCGGCCGCAGCCGTGCCGGCCGGGAGATCCGGGGGATGCGGCCCCTTCGGGGACACCTGCTGCGTCCAGCACGGTGCCGACGGTGGAATCTGCTCCCTCCTCAGAAGCCTGTGGCAAAAGGAGATGCAGCAGGGCCAGCTCCTGGCACAGCATCTGCAGAGCAGCTCCTCCCAGACACCAGCTGTGGGATCCTCAGCATGGAAAACCTTCCCCCGTCAACCTGCTTCCCACGGAGCCACTGGGGGTACAGGAGGCAGAGGGCTCGGAGGGGCAGATCTGGCTTTAGGAGAGCAGGAGGGGCAGGGGACACCACCTGCCTGTCCCTCAGGGGCAGCCACCGGGATTTTGAGCAGCCGGGTCTGAAGGCAGCATCCTCTGGTCTTGGGAGTGGTCCTCAGGTGGGACCCCGGGGTCGGACACGGCACCAAAGCTGAACTGAACCAGCCCACCCTGCCATGGACACCGGGAACAGCACAGCTTGACCGGAGAGCCGCAGCCACGCCAGCTCTGCCAAGGAGACCTCTAACACTGCTGGAGCAGCATCCAGGGCCTTGGCTGGATGTGGCCTTAGCTCTGGAAAGGGGCTTTGTTTGACCCACCGAAGGACACTGACCTGCTCTCTGCACTACAGAGGCAGCTAAGAAACAGCACTTTTCCCCTCGGAGCAGGGCAGCTGCCCGTGGTTGTTCCCTGCCCTGAGCCTGGCATTCCCAGCTGGTGGGCATGGGCCATTTCTCAGAGCTTTATGGACAATGGGTGGGGAGCAGCCATTTTTCTGTCTTTTTTTTTTTTTTTTTTTTTTTTTTTTTTGTATGAACTGCTCCATACCATCTCATTAAAAACAAATACATGGCATATTCTACATAGACACTATAGCTTCAGCATGTTTGGTGGTCATGGCAGCCCTGAACTACGTCCCAGAAACCCGTGGGGACACGGTGTGGGCAAAGGGACTGCCAGCACAGCTGTGGTGGCCCTAGGGGAGCACTCTGGTGCACGAGCAAGGCAGAACCTTTCCCTGGTGACTTGGGGAGCCTCCTGCAGGCTCCCAGAGCACTGTGGGCTCATCACACCAAGATGTCACCTCCTTCAGGACAAGGGCCCTCCTGGCTCACTGCCCACCAAGCAGCACTGCCCACCCTGCCGCCCTGGCACCACGTGCCTTCCACCAGCTCTGTCCCTGCCCTGCGCACAGGCACCCACAGATGCACTCCAGGCATGCTAGGGATGCTGTCCTTGCTGCCCATCCCACCTGACACTAAGGGGACAGTACCAGTCCCAGCCAGGTCCCGGTGGGGACCTCTGGGGACCTTAGAGCTCCTGCTGTGGGGGTTTTGCATTGCTGGAGGCGATGGTACGGCAGAGAGGAGAGGAACCACTGCAGAACTGGAAATAAAATGAGATAGAGAAGGTCTCCGGACTTCAGAGGCAGTGACCTTATCAGAGGCAGAAGCAGCCAAGGAGGATGAAGGCAGGAGGAGGGAAAAGGGGCTGCTGTAAGGCCGAGGAGGCAGGAGCCGCTCGCAGATGGAGGAGCCGCTGGCTCAGGGCATCCCCCGGGCTGGCACAGCTCCCCCAGCTCCACGTGCCTGCCCATGGAGCCTGCCCTCCCCGGGCACCACTGTCAAGGATGACCTCCCTGTCAGAAAGGATTAGCAGCCCCATCTCCACTCAGCCTAAACAGGACACACACATACCCATTGCTCTGCTGCCTATGAGCCATGCCTGCTTTCAGGTGCATTAATCCACAATAAGCACGGTCCTGTAGACATACCTGCACTGAGAGAGTGAGGACATGAGTTATACCTGGCTTAGGTAGCTCAGCTAGTGTGTTCACTGGAGGGAATGGGACAGGGGTGAGAACTGGATTAATTCTTAAACAGAAATATGAGCAAGGACTTTTCTGACTCAAAACCTGAGCACAGACTGGGAAGAGCTTCCTTTTTTTTTTTTTGCAGCAAAGCAGACCATAAGCAAACCTACCCATTTCTGTGCTCCAGCACGGGGTTAAGCAAATTCCATTTCATGCTCTGGCAGAGATAGTGACTCATGGCCCTTCAGCAAGAGAAAAATCCCCAGGAAGAGCAGCTGCCTTAGCTTCCAGCTTCTTCAGCCATGTGCTGGGCACAGCAGATGAAAATAGGTCAGCAAAAGCAAACAGCGAGCTGAGGCCAGAGGATCCAAGCAGCAGCGGAGCAGCTGTGAGAGGAGCCATCTCTCACTTCCAGCTGAGCAGCGTCCTCCTGCCATCCTGACACGGCTCTGTAAACCCCAGCTGTCCCTCCTGCCACATCCCAACCGCCCCTGGGAGCACACAAACTGCAGGCATCAGGGTTTGTTCTGCCAGGGGAAGATGCCATGGGAGAAAATTCCCAAGTGGTGCTCTGCAGACAGGGCTGTCTGTCAGACCCACACCTCACTGCTGCACACATCAGGGGCTTCACAAGCCCTAAATCTGCAGCTGATTTCCTCACAGGGACAGGGAGCTGGGAAGGGGCCTGAATTCTCTCTGTGACACTTCTTACAGGCTTCAGAAACACCCCAGTGCAGGCTGAGGTAACCCTGGATGTGCCCCAGGCTCTGTGGTGGGCAGGGACACACACCTTGCACAGCGTCACACACACGTGCCCTCCCCTGAGTGACACCTTGGGACACAGCAGGCTGCTGACGGCACCTCCAAGCACGGCCAGACAGCCATGACTTCATTCTACAAAACAGTAGGAAAACCAGCCCTGGATTTACAGCAGCTCTCTGCAGTTGGGATCAGGCACAAAGGGAGGCTGGCCTGAGTTGGCTTAGACTTGGCAAGAGACTGGCACATCCCGGGCTGGGTGGGGACGTGTGGCCCATCTCTGCAACAGCAAAGGACCAGTACTGCACACTGCTGCTTGGTTTTATGCACACCTCCAGCTCAGGCTCCCTATTTTGCAGGATGCTTTTCTGCTGAGAAAGCCCAGTGGCACTGTCAGCACAGGAACCCTGGCCTCTCCCAGGCCTCTGGCAGGGAACTCTGAAAATCAAGCAGCGAAGGAGCATTGAGCGCCCGTGTGCCAAACACTGGAGTGCCAAACACTGCGTCAGCAGCTGGGCCCTTGCTCAGGGGGGATCGCTGCTCCTG
Source organism: Pardalotus punctatus (assembly GCA_013400915.1). Taxonomy (NCBI): domain Eukaryota; kingdom Metazoa; phylum Chordata; class Aves; order Passeriformes; family Pardalotidae; genus Pardalotus; species Pardalotus punctatus. Next base: position 3,562 of record VZTX01027661.1, read on the forward strand.
TCCCACCCTCGGAGCTCCTGGGGGCTGTTCCCCTGCGCCACCCCAGCCTGCCCTGGACAGGAGCCTTCACACGTCCTGGGCCAGCCAGCAGCTCTGTCACTGCCCCCTGACATCAGCCACAGCCACGCAGCTCCTCCTCAGCGTGTGCTGCAAACAGCGGCCCTGCTCGGATGCCCCCAAGCACATTTCTGCTGGAATACCTGCAGGAAATTTCATCAGCTCTCCCTGCTCTGCTTGCTGCTGCTACCTCAAATTTTGGGAGCCCTGGCACCCCGCCCTTCCCCAGGCAGGCCCCTGCTGGCAGCAGAGGAGGGCTGGGCACCGAGCCCTTTCTTTAGACCTGTTTGGCTCTTCCAGGGCCAGGCAGCTGCTGCCGTCCTTCCCACAGCGTTACAGGGAACAGAGCCCGTGTGGCACAGGGATGTGCGTGGCTGCTCCCTCAGCTCTCCGGGAGAGGCTGTGAGGACAGCGGCAGGAGCTCTCAGCCTTCCTGGAGGCCACTCTTGCACCAAGGCTTGGCCTCTCCCCGGCAGCAGGGAAGGGACAGGGAGCTGTCAGGGAAGGGACAGGGAGCTGCCAGGGAAGGGACAGGGAGCTGCCAGGGAAGGCCCCGCACCAGCGGCACCGGCCAGAGCCCCGGCTGCTCCTGCTCATCTGCCTCGGCCAGCAGTGACTTCCTTAGCCCCTGGCAGCAGGGGCTGCAGCCTGCTGTCACCTCCTCCTGCCCGGCCCCGAGGGACAGAATATCGCTTTCAAAGCTGGCAGGAGGCTCCCTGGCAAAGACAGCAATCCCAGCCTGGCTGCCCCTGCAGGGATGGGGGAGCTGGGCCGGAGCCAGGGCAGAGCCCCGGGCTGGCTACCGTGGCCAGGAACCGGCAGGGAGGTGGTGGCAGCGGCTGCTCCCTCCCAGGGGGGCTGGCTCCCCGTGCCAGCAGCAGATGTCACCCCACAGCCCCCATCTGCCCGTGCTGGCCCTGCAGCCTGGGCACAGCCACAACCTCTGTTTGCAGGAGCTCAGCTCCAGCCCGCACCAAGACAATCCCCAAACCACAGGCACAGGTTGAGGTGAGATCAAAGCCAGCCACTGGAACTGGCTGGGGTGTCATTTGCCTCTCCAAGGGAAACACCATTGCTCTGGGAACCCAGCCAGGCCAATGATTTTCCCATCTCATCCACCCCTAGACCAGTTCAGTTTTTGTGCTGTCAAGAGCCTCTGTGCTAAGTGGTGCCACTACAGAGATGAAGCTGCTACTAAACGAGATCGTGGTGAATCTCCCAGCTCAGGAACAGCAATACCTCTGTAGCTTAAACACAGATTTTACTAGAGAAAGGCAAAGGTGAAGCTTCTGGAAACACCAGAAAATTTCATCACTGCAGGTGGTGAGACACTGGCACAGGTTGCCTGGGGAAGCTGTGGCAGCCCCAATCCTGGAAGTGTTCAAGGCCAGGCTGGATGGGGCCCTGGGCAGCCTGGGCTGGGTGGAAAGGTGTCCCTGTCCATGGCAGAGGGGTTGGAACCATGTGATCTTGAAGGTCCCTCCCAAGCCAAACCATTCTGTGACCCTGTAAGATCAGGCTGGGCTCCCATCCCACCATCCCTGCCCCAGGAACCTTCCAGTGGTGATCAACTTACACTGCCAGGCTCTCACAGCAGCTGCCCAGGCCACGCTTCCCCTTGCACATTTTCTTCTCTGCTCATTGTTCAGATGGTTGGTGGTGACCACGTGGGACATTTTCCACGGTGCTGTGCACTCAAGGCCAGTATTCCTTCTCCAAGGGCAGCATGTACCTCGGAATGACCACACAACCTGTCCAAGGAATCAATCTTTGTGAGAAACTTCATCCACACCACATCCGTGCACACTCCTGGAAATCAGCCTGGAGAATTTCAGCCTGGGCATTCCAGGCCAATCCAGCAGCAGGAGGGTTTGGTTCAAACAAGTGGCTTTGATGCCACACAGGAGGCAGGGGTCAAAAAAAAGAGAAAGGGAGAAAATTCAGTTTTGCAGGGAAGCCTTTAACAGCTTCAACTAAAGCAGTCAGCTCTTCTGTCCTAATCATGTGCTTAATTTATTTGCAGCTCCTTAGAAAGTCAGGCATGGCCTTAGACACTCACCTTGATGGCAGCACTTTAATCCACTCAGGGTACTGGCAATGAATGAAGAAAGTGATTCTTGGGAGAGGGCAGAGTGTGGCCACAACTACACACAGTGGAGGTAGGACATACAATTTTATCCTGCCCAGACAACTTTTAAGTATCACTGTTTTCTGGAAACAGAATAAACCCAATTCATATTCAAATGTAGTAGCTACTTGTAGTGCAACCTGTGCGAAATCTGATGCCAACATTCTCCACATTCCTTGAATTTGCTTTTCATTTAAAAAAAAAACAACCCCCCCCAAAAAACCAAAAACAAAAAAAAACCCCAAAAAACAAAAAAAAACCAAAAAAAAACAAACAAAAAAAAACCAAAGGGAAAAAAAAGACAAAACCCCCAAAAACCAAACTCCTCCCCCAAAAAAAACCCCAAAACCCCCAAAAACCACAAAAACAAAAAACCCTAACCAAACCAAACCCCCCCAAATAAAACCACCAAAAAAACCCAAAACAGTAATATTAATAATCCATCCCAAGGCATCCACCAAGCTGTCGAGGTCATGAACAGGAGCTCTCTCTCACAAGTCACAGCAGAACACTCATCTTCAGTGACAGAACTGATAAAAAGCACAGCTCAGCTGTGGGTACCCAGAGCTGGTGTAGCCAACACAAGAGGATTAATGGATCTTTCCCAGGCACAACCCCCAGTGTGTCCAGCCACAACCCTCCTTCCCCCAGCTCTGTGCACCCTTGGCCCCTCTTGCCCACACAGCCCAGAAAGACCCAAACTAGACAATATTCCATTTGGTTCTTTTATTAGCAGAAGTTAAGAATACAGCAAGTAGTAAGATCCCATCTTATATGGAACCATCACCAGAGTCCCCAGCCATCAAAACCCCAGAATGTGCTTCATTGCTTCCAACAGTAAGCAATTGTTAAAAAGAAATATACTGAACAAGGCCACTATTTAATGGGGAAGGAAAGAAGCTGTAGGTCCTAACTATTCTATGGCAATAACCTGCACACAGAGCAAGCAAGCCTCTGACTGCTGAGAGTAAGGCATTCAGGTGCCAACCTGGGAAGAGTTCTCAGCAAAAGCTACAGAAAAGTGCACAGCTAGGTTGTTTTTATTGGAACACACAAACTTCTTGAACGGAGAGACTGACTGGGTTAAGAATAGCAGGTGGAGTACTGTGTTTTTGTAATAGTTCTGTGCTGTGTAGGACCAGGTTACAATCACCCTTGGAGGAGTGAACGTGGGATGATCCAGGATGGAGACTGCTGCTTCTGCTGGTACAGTTCAGAGGTATCCCAAAGCACCTGCCAGCTGCTGGGACTGTGATATGCACCACGCTTTGCTCACACACCAGCACACCTCGGGCACCTGCCCAGCCTGGGCTGGGGTGCCAGTGCTGTCAGCCCTTAATCCACACTAATACTGCTCTGTCCTTCATTTCAGCACCACACACCTGGGATAAACTACTTCAGTCCTCCAGGGAACCAGAGTGGGGATCCTGCTGAGAACATGTCCCTCTAAACGTGCAGACTGCTGCAGCACCTCCTCTGCAGCCGAGCTTGCCCTCAGCGATTTTACCCCTTCAGGAAAAGCCTTAATATCCTCTCAGCTTTAGGGAGGTTTTCTGCTTCTACCTGACTCCATGAGACAAACTCCCAGAACACACTCAGTGACATCCAGGGGATGGGAAGTTCTTTACAATCCATATCTTTCTCTTGAAGGATGAAAACTGAAACTTGAGGGAATTGGGGGGGGGGAACCAAAAAACCAAACCAAAAAACCAAACCAAAACCCAACAACAAAAAAAAACCACCCCACCCCACACACCAACCAACCACTCTTTACCTTCCTTCCCTGTGAAATACTGCATGTTACGAGCTGTTTAACTCATCTGTGAGAGAGGTAATTGCTCTGAATTTCCAGCTAAAGACTCCAAGCAATACCTGTGCCATAACAAACAAAATGTTCATGTTTCACCTTGTGACTCCAAAGATCCTCCTTCAGTCTGGCTTCTGACTGGGCTCCAAAGCTCAAGCTACATCAATTACACAGGAGAAGGGTGTTTGCCTCCCCTTATATAGGAGGTGTGTCTGCTCCACAGCAATCCAGCTGAACTCTCAGGTTTAGGTTTAAGAAATACCAGCAGTCCCACTGCTGCACCAGAGATGGAAAGCAGACCCTGAGAATGAAAAAAAAAAAAGAGAAAGAAAAACCTGCAAACTACCTTGGCATGTGGAGCCTGACACACAGGATGGTAATGTGCCTGAAGTCTGCAGTGCCACAGCTTCCTCTCTCCAGTCCATGTGAACCCCACCTCTGTTTCCCCTCACATGCTCAGCTATCTTCTGACAATCTATGACCATCATCATCCCCTCAGACCAAACAAAGCAGGCTTGCAAACGGCAGCCGCCTCTCACTGGGGCCTTTGGGTGTAGGCAGGCACTGACGGAGTTGGACTGTTCGCCATTTCACATGCAGTTTTTCCATCATCCAGCTCCAATTCATGGCAAGAGACCCAGAACAGCCCTGTAGGATCCAAGGTCCCAAAGCACGCACTCCACTGTCCCCCACCCTCGGGCAGGGAGCAATGAACCTTTCGTGTCCTGGAGCAAATCCATTTGCTCCCACTGTGACCTGGATGACACCGTGACCGATCCAGCCTTCACAACCCTCGTGTACATGTCCTGAACCTACTCCAGGGGCTGGCCAGGACCCCACATTGCCCAGGGCATGCTGGCCACCAGGAAAATCTACAGGGCCAACGCGCTTCACTCCTGGGAATTTTACCTGGTCCTCCTGCAATCGTTTATTTTGTGCAAAATTGAAACAGTGTGTGGTACTTGCATGTTGCATTCTTTACAAAAACCCTTTTCCCCCCACCCATTGTTTAAAACATTTATATAAATTTTATTTAAACAGAAAGTTAGAAATCTTATTTACATTTTGTTTTTCTCCCAAAAGAGCATCTAAAATCAACGCCCAAACCCTCCAAGAGGATATAAATTTAACCTTGACTTTTTTTTTCTTTTTTTAAAAAAAAAGGAAACTGCTAAGCTATCCCTCCCCAATTCTACAAATAAATATGGCATTGAACAGAAGCCGATTTGGAAAGGGTCCTCTGTAGCTCAATCTGTAGATCCCAAGAATAAATTAGGTTTTCAGAATTTCCTGGTCTTCAAATTGATTTATTCCATTGCTTGAGGTATAGAATTTATCTTGGTTAGTCAGAATCCCCATGAAGCTCCACGCCTCATCAGCTGAAACTTGGATTCTTCTTAGGTATTCCTTTTGCTAAGCCTGGATGCTTCAGCCACGCTGGCAGCTCTCTTTTGGTTGTGGTCTTGGGCTGAAGGCTGCTCCTACTGCATCCCATCCTCCTCACTGCAGCCCCCTCCCACCGTGAAGCGGAACTCCTGCAGGTTGGAGACTCCGTGGAAGTGCACGAAAGCGCCAGCCACGACAAACACGTGGAACAGCTGATGGGAGTGGAACTGCGGGAAGGAAAAACCTCTGCTCAGCCAGGGCACTGGGGCTCTGGGGCCACCCTGCCCCCAAAAGCCCCACATTCAGCTGAAGTACACAGTAACACAGAGCAGTGCCTCAAACCACGAGCTGCAGGCGTCTCCAAGCTGTGTGTTAAAGCCCATCCCTCTACTGTCAGCAAAATAATCGAATTCACACACACACAACACCCCCCCTTCCTTCAGAGTCATCTGAACCAGCTGGTCAACCAAAAAATGTGCTACAGAAGTGCTAAAATTCATCTTTGCAAAGGGACAAGGGTAATTTCAGAACCTTAGGCAAAAGGCTTAAGCAGGACACTTTTAAAATGAGTTCCTCCACAAGACACACTGCTGGTTTACGGATAAAAAGGGTCCTCTCACACAGGTAACAGGTACAAACTCTGCTCTGGTCACAGGTACAAGTTTTACCAAGTGGATTCTGAATACTGTTATTTTATTTCTCTACCACAGAGAAACAGAACAGGAAAAGGTGGCATTGTACTAAAACCTAGGAACAACTGGATGTTCTGAATGAATGCCCAGGATGTCACTGATTAGAGGAGAGCAGAATGAAAACCATGAGGGAGCTACATGACAAAGCAGGCCCTTGTCTGAGGGAAGGCACACCAATATGGATAATGCTCCTGAAATATTCCTACAAATGTGCCTTTGCAGGCTTCATGGGAGGCTTGGAGAAGAGTTGGTGGTACACCAGTGCTTTTGGAGCTTAGCTCATTCCAGTAACCGTGCTTTGTTTGGCCATTTAAACAAACCAAGCAAACTGGTGCTGTGCAAAAGCCACTCAACCCAGGCCTCACTCTCACTTCTGGTCTTAAGGGGTCTCAAACTATCCTAAGTGCAAGTACCGTGGCCTTCCAAAGGTCCCATTCCCCTCATCTCTACTCTTGCTCCACCCAACTTCTTTCCTTGCATTTTCCTCAGGTATTTCTCCTCCAGTCTTCATTACTCTTCCCCTCATACCAGGTTTCCCCCACCCACCCACTCACTCACCCCACTTCCCCTCCTCTGGGCCAGGGATCCCCCCAAAGCCTGCCATCTCTGTCCAGCATTTTCACTGGCTACACAAGGTGAGGAGCCAGACATGGTGAAGATCCCAGAGAACACACTGAACATCAGTGAAATAACCACGTTCTGTCCTGTTCTGGACAGAAGCAAGGTAAAGACGTGTGTTTGCAGGATCCTCAACACACACACAAATGTCTGCAGAGTTCCTTGCCCATCTGTTAAAGCTACCCAGGAACGTGCTGAGGTGAATCTGCACACCAGCAGTTACCTCACACCAGCCAGGCTGTGCCTGTGGGAACAGAGGCAGCAGCTAAGGCAGACTCAGAGAGCCCACAGTCACTTGGCCCCTGGTGCAGCAGTCTGATACTTGCAATAAGAACACACTGACACAACATCCTTCAGCCTCAAGGGGAACCAGCTTTCAAATTGGTCTCCTCATCCAGTCGCTCTTTAGACTCACCCAGATGTCACACTTGCCAGGGAAGAATCTCTCCGGGATGCGGGCAGCATATAGTGCAGCACCAGTGATGTACAGGCATGCCATGAGTGCCAGCCAGCCTATCTGCCCCATTGTGGCTGCTTTCAGGAGCCCCTCAGAGATGACAAAGTGCAGAGTGGGAATTACCCCACTAAGACCCAGACCTAGAAATACTCCTGGGAGGTAAAGAAAATGCGGGAGAGTCAGGTTTGAACACAGTGGCGGTAAAGGGAGAGACAATGAAAACACAAAAGCTACGGAAGGAACACTCAGTATTTGCCAAAGCAGCAGAGGTGACAGCTCGTGAAGCTGGAGGTCCCCAGAAGATTTATTGGAAAGGAAGCTAAAGAATGCACAGACTTCCTTCATACACCAGAAGCTACTCAGTTACATGCTCCAGCAGATAGCTGGAATGTTTCATTTACTGACTGTGCCTGCCAGCTCTGGCGTACAGGGGCCAGTTCCTGCTCTTGGCCTGTAGAGGGAACTGAGACCACACAGACTGCGCCTCGCTCCTCCACAATGGCTCAAGAGCAAGACAAGGAGACACAACAAAGAGATTGTTTATCATATTCTGCACAAGTAGTCCTACCAAACAGAAAAGCAGCATCTGTGCTTATCTGAACTGCCATAGAAAAGAACAGCGCTTATTTGTTTAGATTTTAGCAGCAAGGGCAGAAAACTCGTAAAAACAGTGGGCATGGGGAGAATATTCATGTCCCATACAGAGATACTAAGTTTGGAAAGCTGAATGCTCTGAAGGTACCCATAACTTGTCCAGGAAATCTAGATTTACTGTAGACAGCATGTGCAGGTTAAGAAACAAAAAACATTACTATTCAACCCAGCTGTGTGCACATTCCATAGCTGCCCCCTGAAGCTCTCTTTCCTCCTACCTCGAAATGTGAAACCAAATCTGGTTTTGTTCTTTTGATTTTATGAAGAGAAAAAGTCTTTATCTTAATTCTGTGTTTTATCCAGGCAAATCATTCTGATTATTTCAATCATTCAATGATTTGCCAGTGTCTGAGTCTAATGCTAAAAAAAAAAAGGACAAGCACTACAAGTACACATACACACACCAAGCAGTCGTTTTTGAGAGAGCAAAGTTGCTAAATGCAGCTAGAAATACTTTGCACTACCTTTCCTACTGCACGTGTTACTGTCCATTTCAGGAATGCACTTCCAGGACTTGCACCAGCCCTTATCTGTGCATCCAGTTGGTCACAATAAATGCTGAAAGAAAACCCAGCAGGCCCCCAATCCAAGAATAGTAGGTCTCTATAAAATTAAGTTCTCTTAAGTCAAGGTGTTTTTTCCAAGTGGCAAGCAGGAAGCAGGAAAGGCAGTCAAGAAGCAGAACAGTTAACTTCAGGTCTTACCTGCCCTTACACCCCGGTATTCAGGGGTGGCAAACATGTCCCATTGTGAGACAATTATGGCTGCAATGCCTAGGACACAAATCACAATCAAGTAGATGAAGCAAGGCTGAGGGTTGCAATAGAAGGAGTAGTACAGCCACGGTACAAAGCTGCCCATTATGAGGAGTGCAATGCCAGAATAATCCAGCCTAGAAGAAACAAAAAAAAATCGGTGTTGTAAGAAATGCAAACCTTTGGAAGTCCTCACACCCACAGACTCTTCTTTAGTAGACCAACTGTCTACTTCTCATTGCAGTTAAATTACTCTCACTATTGCAGATAATTCCTGCTGGCAGTTCTTCCACCTACAGTAATGGATTACCTGGACAGCCAGCCAGTAAAGCCATTTTTGAGACAGTCATCAGCAATAGCTTCAGCAGCCTTCAGACCAAACCTTTCTGAGGAAAACTCAAATTTGAGTTTTGGATGAGGAAAAAAGCAGCATAAGAGCCCTCTGAAGACAGGCACACAGGATGTTGTGAGAACTCAGCCAAGGCAAGCACTTCAGTATCTGACAAGTGTGAGTTAGTTGGGCAGCAGCTTCAGTGACCACACTGGAATAATGTTGCAATTTTTCAACCACACTGTTTTTTTGTACACCCATGTGAAAAAGGAAATACACAGCCACTGCCTGTACAACTGCCTTTTACCACACCCTGACAAAATACTCCTGCAAAAGTTGATGGAGTTAATTTTTCAGTAGGGGATTTTAATTGCTGGGTTACTTCAGAGGTGGTCTTGCAGATTACAGAATCCTAGGTTTGGCAGTCTTAGGAAATAGGAGATATCCAGCAGCCAGCCAAAAAAGAATGTGCAGTAAAACCAAAAGACCAAGACATCTCGATGCACACTGTGGAACTGTCTTACGTAAGTTTAAGGTTCGGAATTAGTCAGAATAGCTGAAATGACAAGAAGTAACGGCTGCACTAACAATTCAAAGTCCTGTAACTAAGCTCAAGCCACATTACTTACAGCAGCAAGATGCATGCACATGCCTGCCAAACAGCAGAAAATGATGGAGTTTTAAGACTCAAATGACAGCACAAAAACTCATGCTGAAACAAACTATAATTAGAAGAAGCTGCATTAAATCTCTGCTCAAGTCTGTTCCAAAGTACATGCAGTCATGAGATGAACAACTCCCACACTGGGGCTCCAGGCACAAATCCCAGCCCTGTTTTCCCACCTGTTTCCTATTTGGCCTACCCTGTTTTCCAGGCACTTACTTGGAGAAGAGCCGGGAAACACCTTCTGAGTGGCAATAAACTGTGTGGAAGAGCCATGAGAAGGAGAGGCAGAGTATGGCTCCCAAGAAGAACAGCCCAACAACAACTTTCTCCTGCACAGGTGCTACAAAGGACATGTTTGGCCGGAACATGTAGAAGATTCCCAGACAAAGGAAGAACACACATCCTGGAAAACAGCAAGGCAGAGAGGTGTTAAATTCATGCATACTGAAAGCTTTTGTTTCTAAAAGCATCACCCATTCCCCCCTTCAAGGCTCCTCACAGTTGGAACACTCAGAGAAGCTGCAACTTAGGCGTGTTCCTGTGGCAAGAAATGCAATCCCAATTAACACCTACACACTTGGGAAAAGAAGGATCTACCAGTAATTTATTAACCATTAGGAAATATTTAATGCATTTGTTTGTATTGTATGCCACAACTAAGGAAGTCCCATCCGACTCTAGTGGGATAAAGTTAGGAGAGGGATACCAAGCTGCTAATTTAACAGGTTACTAGTGGAATGAGAATGCTGACAACCCCCCAGCCCTTTTTATCTTGCTCTCTTTTCTTAGAGACCAAAGAAACCAGTAAATTAGATTTAGCATTAGATTAAAGCAAGCTGAGAATACCTAGCAGATGTGTCCAGATGTTGCCAGTCTCTGTGTGTATTCTGAAGATGCTCTTGAAACAAGCCCGGAAGGAAGGCATGGGTGGTCTGTGTCCATGCAGCAGGTAGTCATTGTCCTTCAGCCAGTCAGGGAGAACATCGTGGGGAATGACTCTCCATCGGCCCTCCCACACCTAGGGGTTCAAAGATTTCCATGAAATGAGTCCCATCAGGGGATGGAAATAGTCAGAAAACCCACATTAAAGTGCTGGAGTTAACTGATGAGGGCAGTAAACAGAAAAGAGCTGATGGGACATCTCTGGGAAAAGGCTTTACACTTGAAATACCATGCTAAAGTCACTGTTCCCTATTCAAAACTGTACCATTATGAAGTGGAACTGCACCATCAAAGAAATACTTCAGCATTTCATTGGACAGGAAGGCTATTGGGCTTTTTTACTGCTGCTGAAGGAAAAACATTTCATTCACTTCCATGTCCTGTTATTTTACAGGTCATCTTTTCCATTAAATTGAAGAAGCTCTCTCCAAGAAATAAATAAAAGAAATAAATAAAAAAGCTACCCCACCACAAGCCAACCTGACTGTGTATCTGCTAGCATTTGGGGCAGTCTAGCAAAAAAAAGCTACCCATCAGCACTAAGAGTGGCCAGAAAACATGGAAGGGTGAGAGCCCAGCAGGAAGAGTCCAACCCCCTCATTGGCTGGGCACAAAATACTCCCAGGCTCACAAAACAAATGGTGACAGAGCACTTAAGGCAACAGACTGGTGACTCTCAATTCCACAGGATTTCTTCTTTAAAGGGAGAGGGGCTCTGTGCACAGAGCTGTTCTTGCAGCTGGCTCCCCAGGAAATCAGTGTGCACAGATGTTCCCACACTGCTTCAGTAACACAAGACACATGGAGGCTTCAGTGTGGCAGCACTGCCAAGGACAGGGCAGCAGGGAACTGCTGTATGTACCGGGGCTGTTTCTGCAGGATTCCTTGGATTTGCCGGCTGGCTAGAGTTACAGGAGCAAGGCTGAAGGTTCCTGAAACACTAAGTTTGAAAAGCTACATTCTTATTTCAGTTTCAACAACAAGAGCCCAGAGTTTTTGAATCAATTCTCCACACTCGTGCATGGAAGCAAAACAAAACCATTCAAAATAACCAGCCCAGTTAAAGACTGGGTTCTTAAATACATTAAACACAAAAATAACTGGTTTAGTTCATGACCAAAAGATGTGAGTTGAGGTAGAAACAGAAGGAGGGAATTCATTTTACACAATCCATCCTACAAAACATTTTAGAAGAGGCAAAAATGCATAGTAAAAATAAATAAATAAAATTTAAAAAAGACAAAAGCAAACAACAAAACGACCCATACACAAAAGACCACCAAGTAACTAGGGTCCCTCTGCAAAATCATCAAAAATAGTTCATAAAACCAGCAGGAACCAGTGTATAAAGGGGCAGCATTCCTTCCAGCAAGAAAGGAGGGCCAGAGACTGACACAGCCCAGTGGCTCTAAAAAGTAGCAAAAATGGAGCCAAGGTCAACAATTACAAAATCTACAATGGATTACCTCACGTATGGTTTCAACACCGCATTGTTTTCAAGTCAGGGACAAAGCTTATTCTACAATGGATGCAAATGGTGCTGGAAAAACAAAATATTTGCAAATCTGGTCAAATGCCCTTGTAAATCAAAGTGCCTTGAGCCAGAAGGCTTTGACTCTGCTCTGCCCTCACAGGTGTTTCTCAAGGGACACCCCTGAGCTGCATGCTCAGCTCTGCAGTGTCAATCCCCACGGTTCCGTGCTCCACAGCCGAATCCCGTGTGCCAGGAGGAGGCTGAGGATGTGTGGCATCGCTAGAGAGAGCACGAGGTGCCATGTGGGGACAGAGAGCACCTCCCCTGCTCCCATGAGCACCGCAGTGCTCCACGTACACGTCTGAAAAAGGCAATTGCTTCAGCGGCTGCCACGTGCCCTTACCTTACACACAAATTCTTCCATCCTCTCCATAGCATGGTGGGCTTGCAGAAGAGGTGACATACCCCTAAAACCTTCGTCTTCTGGAGGTGACTCATCATTGTGTTTATTATCCTCTGAGCACTGCAGGGAGAAAAACCAGAGAAAATGCTTTGTAGAAAGATGAACAGAGAAAGGTGATGCTGTTTTTCCATACAAAACCATGATCTGAGGTCCTGGCAAATAAAGAAGGCTTTCCTTGTACAGCACTGAGGAAAGAATTCAGAAGAACAAGCAAAAAATTATTATATTTTTGGGTATCTGAGAACAACTCGCATGTCTAATCCATTCTGCATATGTTTTCAGCAGGTTTGAAGCAAGCACTGCTCCTCTAAGTCACGCTTCATTAAATCCCAGATACGGAGTCTGAGGCTTGCAGCCTACCCTCCTCTAGGGAAGGATTATTCCCTATTTTATGTTTCAATGTCACTGTGCCGGTGTTAATGCCTCTATAATGTATCTGGCATTTTAGGGTAATAAAAGGTAAGTCAAGGAGAGGAATCCATTTACCTTGTTAGAAATGTTCCACCTCAATTTTCGGTCCAAATCTGAAAATCTATTCTGTTTAACTGACACATCTGTTCAGCTTGTAATCCAGTAATGGAATTTACTCATTTGTTTGATTTTTCAAGGTATTTCAGAAACTACTCTGAAACTTCTGCCAGTTAGACAAAGGCAAGTTATCAAAGAAATGCAGTAACAGACCAGAGTTTCAAACAAAGTTCAAATAAAGAGAAACATCCATATCCTCAGGGTGTATCAAGAGAATTATGAAAAGGAAAACTAAAATAACCTGCTGAGCTGGGATATGAGGCTGGTACACATCAAAAATAACTTTATAGGAACAAATGTTGCGAGTTTTCTGCTCTACCATGACTTATCACATCATCTGCACATTCTGATACAGTCTAGCTTCCCATGCAGGAGAAAAGCAGGGGGGCCATGGAAATTCTGCATTCCTGTTCACTTATTGCAATGATCATGGCCCATCAGAGACTCCACTCAACACTTCAGCTTCCAAGGTAAACAAATTGGAGGAAGCTAGGAAAGAGAAAATGAGCTTTTTGCACCCTTCAGACTTAATGCAAGAGCTGCCACGCACCCCAGGACCGGGCCAAGCAATCAGCAAAGAGGGACCTTGGCCTCCTCCAGATTTCCCAGAACGCTTTTTCCCCCTCCTTGATTCCCATATCAAGGTTAACAACTTTAAAACCAAGATGATGTATCAATAACAGCATCCAAAGTGACTGAGGATCAAGTACATAACCTCACATACTTTATCCACAGATTATGATCAGTAATGTTCAGGTAAATGCCCTGAACCTTCAGTCAGGGATGGGATCTGGCTGTGCATTTGTCCCACATTACAGCTCTCTCTTTAGTGTAAAGCCTTATTAACTATTTCTGTCAAGGTAACTCAATAAGCTGCTTAAAATTTTCATTTTTGAATAAATAAAAGGAGACTTCTTCCAGCTGACAGTGAGCTCTCTCGAGTCTTCATTATTTTTTTGGTTTTTGATAGAGAAGTGACATGTTAATAGCTGCTTTTGTACCCACGGCTTGCACTAGTCACTGAGGCTTCATCTTTCAAAGAGGTCCCACCAAACAGCTCCTGACCCAATTCTGCTTATCCAGAACACAATTTCTGGTATGTAATACATGGTATATACATCCTTCTAGTTTTACATGTGACCTCTTATTTGTCCACACTAGGACTTGATGGCCTAAACAAATCTTTGTAGATAACCCATGTCCCTTGTAGTGTCTGCTCACCTTCATTTATCATTCCAGAGAACAAACCATCTGAACAGTATTTCATATTTTACAGCAGGGACTGATACACTGGCCAGCTCTAAGCAGATTTTCCAGCAGAATAAGACAGTATCAAATACACTCACTCTGCCTAGGTTATGCCATTGATTCTATTGAGAAAGGCACCACAACAGGAAGATGCAAACAGGTTTAGTATCCTTCTAAACCAGACACAATTCCTGTTAGGCACAGGAATAAAAAACAAATTTGGCTTCATTGTAACTCAACAACATTCACTGACATTATTTCCCACACTGTCAATTTTTTTCTACTAATGGACCTCTCTAGGATTCTCAGTTTTCAATATCATAAATAATTAACTCAAGGTCACAGAAACACAGAATGATGTGGGTTAGAAGGCAGTTTTAAGATCAACCAGTCTAAGTGCCCTGCCATGGAGGTCTGCATAAGATGGTCACGATATTCTGCACAGTTTAGAAACCAAAGAGAGCTTCAGTTTCCAAGAGCATGCCTTACAGAAAAGCAAGGTTGCCATTTAAGTTCCAGTGATTTGACAGAAGAAGCACTGCTGTGCCTTTCAGCTACTCTGGAATTCCCTCCCCCAGCAGCACACAATAACCAGCTCAAATGGTGAACAAGTTAGTAATCCTCAATTTACACTGCTGCGTGGACTGAAGGAAAAAAGGTCCTTAACAGAATCAAAGCCTGTATTCATTGCAGTCTGTCCAGTGACTCAAAGCCAAAAAATGTTCATTTCCCCCTCTGCACACACTCCCATTTCTAGAATGATGGGAAGGCTTAAATTTGAACAGACTGTAAAGCTTGAAGAGCACAGCTATTTCTGAACTAGTCCAAAATCTTTGCATTTTGGCCATGTGCCTACAAACAAATCATTACTGAGCTTCTTTTGGTGATAAAAGGAATTCATATCATATACACAGTCCAGATTACTGCCAAAAAATGGAATTGATTTTACTATCTCCTTCCTGCCATTAAACTGCAAAATTAGCATTCAAGGGGAAAAAAACCTAAAGCTCAGCTTCTCAGTCCTTTTCTTGCTACGGAGGCAAAATGAGGCCTGTTCTGGAACATCCATCCTCTCTTGACTTCCTCCTGTAACATCTCGTTGGAAAGAACAGTAAACTGTGTTGAAAGCCAGGGATCTACAGCGGAGGGCAACACCACCAGCAGGTTTCACTGGAAATCTGAAGGAGCCTATTGACCTTCAGTTCTTCAGACAATGACTGAAAGGAAAGAATGCCCCTCTTCTGCTCAGAAAGCATATTGTAACATTTCCACTAAACAAATTCCTTCACAGCTTAGGATTCCCACATTCTCTCCTCTTTGGCTCATTGTATCAGAAATTCAAGAGTAATTCTAGACCTTAACAACACAAGAAAGCACATTCTTTTAGGACCCATTTTCAACTAAGTCCTGCCTACAGAACCACATTTTAAAATGAGGAACATATTGGGTAAATAACATCCCTTGCCTAAGACCATGCAAGAAAAATGAGAGCCCAGAAGAAAACTCTGATACTCTCACTTTTAATGAGCTATTGTATATCCTGAATTAAGTGCTTCAAGAATAACTTTGCCTTTGTAGTTTCTAAACCACAGGCCAAAAGAATTTTCACTCAGCTGATGTTTCAGATGTTCTTTTACAACATCTAATTTACTCAATTTCTTTTAAAGCACCCCAGATTTGACTAAATAATTCTGTGAAGTCTTCAGAGCATTTTAGAGCATCTTTGAATAAAACCCCTCCTTTGTAAGAAGCAAACTTGTTACAATCATCAGCTGTCACTCTTCTGCTGCACACATGCAGCAATACATGCGAGCAATCAGTCTGTTGCATTAATCAAAAATCAGGGCTTCTGGATACTTACACTCTAAAAGGTCTGCACATTTAATTCTATGCAGATACCAAGCACTCTTTCCAATTTTAATCCTATTCCCTTTGTAAATTCAAGGAGTGTTAAAGCTACCAAAAGCCAGCACAGGTACCTAATCAGATGGAAATCATCCAACAGATGTATAAACACAATCTGAGTTGAGTAACAGTACCAGAGAATAGAACAAATCTGAAGGACGAGTGAAAATACCCAGAGGAACCAGCTTTACTGGTTTATCCATGCTCACTTCATTTTGTGAAGTGTTACAGTTTCTTTTGTGATAACGGTGACAGACAAGAAGGTTAAAGGTAGAACTCAGACTTAATTATATCACTTTGTACAGAGAAGCAGGCAACACACTTCCAGGGACAGATCATCATCTAAACAAGCATTTCAGAGCATATTTTGGTAGGGATCACAGGTTTAATACCAAACCCAAGACTCAGAGCACCAGAGCAAAGAGCAAGAAACCCAAGAGCTCACTTGCACAGTGCCTATCATTAAATGTTTAACAGTAAAATCTCACTCTTTTATAGCAATGGCACCAAAGGTAGAAAAAAGTTTACATTTAGTACAAGAATTTCTTTTCTGACTGCAGTCCAAAAATGTCAGATCACATAGCCAAAGATCCTGTTACAGAGAAAAGTGCAGTAAAACCTGCTCTAGTAAATGCAACATACTTCTCTTGTCTACTACAACAGCTTCTCCTTCTCACCTAGGCTAACAGTTTCTCTACGATCACTCTCAAATCTGTTAGCAGACATGCTGTTTAATAATGTCCTTACTATGGAAAAGCCTGTCAGAAGTCAAGTCAGAATTGCAGAAAAGTATTCCAGAAACACTTTTCCCACTTTTGATAAAGTTGTGTTCTCCGGACTTCAAGCAGTCAAAGGTGTATTTCTTGAGGTTTGTAGTTTCTCGATGTCAGTTTAAAGATTTCTAGAAAGTTTCAGAGTTTGCACATGACTGCTGCTTGCACAGGTGACAAACAAGTTCTGGTTCATCACTTCAGAAAGTGCCATCAGTGTTGTTCATTTGAGTGTGCAAACTGAAACATAAATGAAATCTGAACAAAGCCACCTTCTACTCTGTCCAAGTGGTCACCTTCTCCCACACCCCCACCTGACCAATGCCCAGTCCATCCCCAAGCAGGGATCAGCAGCTCCCAGCCAGCTCCCCCCAGTTTATAAACTGGGACTGACGTTCCATGGTATGGAATATCTGTCCCTCTGTCCAGTTTGGATCAGCTGCCCTGCCCACGCTCCCTCCCAGCTCCTGCTGCCTCTCCTCGCTGGCAGAGCACGGGGCACTGGAGAGTCCTTGACTCGGGGTAAGCACTGCTGAGTGACCACTGAAACACCAGTGTGTTATCAATGCTGTTCTCATCCTAAATCCAAACCACAGAACTGCACTAGGAAGAAAATTAACTACACCAGTCGAAACCAGGACAACTAGTAACTGCAATAAAACTCTCCTGAACTCCAGAAAGGGCACAACTCTTCTGTATTAGGGTTTCTTTTCAGACAGACTCATTACTCAGTGACCCAGGAGCCTAACTGACCATGCACATACCTATGTAGTATTAAAGCTCTGCAGTTAATGAACTCCCACGGCTCGAAGTTCAACTGTTTGTGATGCCAGTTCATCACCAAGATGTCACCAGCACCCTAAACCCACCATCAAGGGATTTTTCAAAGCATGATGCAGCATCTGATGCTCCCTTCAGTTGCTGACAGACTCTCCTCCACTCTCTTCTTCATCTGTGCCCTGACAAAACTCTGTGCCCTGGTAGGAACACAGTCAAGATGGCTCAGAAAAACCAAATGTCTTGACTAACACTGAGTCATGACATATTATATGACATGGTACTTATACACTATTTTCTTCTTAAAACTCAAGTTACAAAACATATGTTGCTGCATTTACAATACCACTGTTATCCCCCACATTAAACTGAAGTCACAAAGTCTAGACATGACTCTGAGTTTTTGCTCTTGTTTATCTTGATCTCATCAGATGAATGATTAATAGTGCTTAACATGACATTCAAGTCATTTTATGTTCCTTGGGGCACCGTGCCAGATTCAGTAACTCGAGAGCATTCAGCATAATGGCCAAGCTACGTTCAAGGCTGTAATATAAAAACCTTATTTTTCTAATCGCGGTTCTGTAACATCCTTTTCAGCTGGCCAGATTGTTTTATTCAGCAGCAACTCCTCTGTGACCATTCTGTCAGCTGACCTTTTATCAACCAGCCTTTCGTAAGGGGGAAGCTGCAGTAAGTGCTGCCATGCCATTTCTCCTAAAAGCCTGTTGCACATCTTTCAGGATTTCATCAACTTATATTCTTTGGGTTTTAAGAAATTAACTGGAAACGAACAGCACCACAAAGCTTTCCCTGACTTCCCCTAACTTCTGCACATACCAAGTTATTTTAAAATAACAGCTTTGTCCTCTAGAATTCACACTGTCCCTGACAAGCTTGTAAACACAGCCACACCACAGTTTCCAAAAAGCT
This sequence comes from Pardalotus punctatus, assembly GCA_013400915.1. Classification (NCBI taxonomy): domain Eukaryota; kingdom Metazoa; phylum Chordata; class Aves; order Passeriformes; family Pardalotidae; genus Pardalotus; species Pardalotus punctatus. The sequence goes on from VZTX01027661.1 coordinate 22,154, forward strand.
GACGACATCCACCCTCTAAGCAGGGTGTGCAAAGCTGCATTTGCTGTCACTGGACCAAAAAAAGTCTTTCATTAGCACAGTGCCAAAAACCCTTTAGGCCTGTTGGTCAAAATGTCAAGTACTTGGAGGTTCCTGGAGTTTAGTGTTTTTCCTTTGTAGGTCACCTTCTTATAAAAGATACAGTCCATTTAATATAGCACTTGGAAACAGATTTACACAACCGGTCATGGGTGACTGCTTGCTGGCACTCATTAAAACAAGCACTAACATTCAAAACTCATTTAGCAAATAGTTCTAGGACAAAGTCACATTTTGGTTTCAGCAGCCTTGCTAGAACACTCTGAGTAGACCAGCTCCCTTCTGAAATCTCTTCAGACAAAAAGGGTCTGTTAAATCTCTGACCAGCAGCAACTACTGATTTTGTGCCAATGCCCAGTGTCTGACGAGGGCCCAAGGCCTCAATGCCCACATGAGCTCACCAGTGCACTTTGGGGGAGAGCCTGTAGGAATTGCTTCTACTACAGAACAGTCTCATGTGCCTTTTTTTGCTCCTCTGCCATTGTTAATCCTGACAGCAGAAAAAGAAAACAAGCATGCTGGGCTTATGAAAAAAGAAATGTTCCGTTAAAAAAAATAAACAAAGAGAGATTGAAAGTGTAGTGTTGAACTTAACAGCAGAGTCAATCAATCTAAAACAGCTGGAGGAAGATGCAAGATAACCCATCAGTACATCACTATTTTTTCTCTTAATATCGCTGTGAAAGCCTGACCCGCTCCCCTGTTGCTGCCCAAATCGGGCAGATCTGATCTCCAGGAGAACAAAGGCAACACCCGTGGAATCTAACCCCTGTCCAGGGAAACTGTTGTGCCAGTGAATTATAAACAGAACTACTCCTCCCTCTCCTACTTTCAACACACAGCACAGCAAGCCATGGTTACAAAACCCGCTGGCAGGCAGCAAACCCTGCGCACCAACGCTTCCCCTGCCGAAGCACAGAACCACTCCAGAGCAACCCGAGACAGCTGAGCCCAGCTGCCACTCAACAGCCCTCACCCATGGCAGATTTCCTGGTAATTCAGTAAGAGTTTACTGGGAGACAGAGCAGAGACAGAGACATGGCTGTTTCCTACACGTTACAGCCTTCTGGGCACTGCCCATCCACGGCTGACTGGATCACCAGTTTGCCTTTTCTGCAGACTTGGAAGCTCTGACAGTCTGCTCATAACCCAGGCACATCAACTGCCAGCAAGGCAGGATCAGCATCTGACCAAGGCAGGGCTGTGGGCCTGGAAAGCATCTCCAAAAACTTGTCACATTGTCTTCATACTGTCTAAGTGGGAATATTTGGAGATATTCTGCTCCATGTATCCAAAAACACTTTGCTGTACAAAAATAATTCACTACATCCAAGCACTTACTTCAGTGACTAGCAGTCTGAGTAAAATTCACATTACTTCCAGTTCTTAGAACAGCAAGTGAAGGAGAAATGCAGATGTTAAGATCTTTTGATCTGAAGCAAAATGTCAACTCACATGCTTTCAAAGAAATAACATTTCTTCCCAAGAGTTGCAAAAATGGAGAAAAAGAAGAAGAGGTGATAAAGAAATCTACAGAACAACAAATTTCAAATACAATCTGCTTTAAAGCGAAAGAAAATGTGCTTTGGTGGGACCTCAAACTTGATTTTGCCAGGCCTGTTCCATTCACACTCTACCAACAAAACCTGCAATCCAATGGAGGAAGAAGGCAAATACTGAAGCAAATGCCAAGTTTTCAATCATAACCCCAAAGAACCAACAGAAAAATGCCAGACTGAAAAGAAAGCTAAAGTGTTTGAAACTTGGAAGTACATCTATGAAGAAGGAAATTTCACACAAACAGAATTTACAAGTGTTAGCTCCAGGAAGACTATTCGTAAGACTCCAATTTCTCCCCTTGACCTTCAAGGCTTCACCTCAGTCTTTTTCACTCAGCTGGCATGCACCAGAAAGTCAAGCTGACAATTCCATTTATTTACATGCACCCTTCTGCAACACCAAAAAGTATGTCTGCAGTCTGCTTTTGTAGATAATAGAGAAAAGGCTTTGAGTAAGTTCTATGATTCATGTTAAAAGCCTCAAGTCATTTGTTCACCCTCAATTACTCTAAAAATTCTCCTTGGTACCTAAAATTCTGCTCCATCCTCCTGCTCTCCTCCTTCAAGTCTCTTTGGTATTTATGCTCTAGAAGGACTCCTGCAGGTACAGGGAGATACCATGAAATTTGTCAGAGGTCAATTCAGTTCCCCTTTCAAAGCCCATGCTCCCTGAGAAGCAATCCAGGCGTATTTACCCAAATTTCTTCTGCCCATTCAGATGACTTGAGGGCTACACAGACCTCACAAACCCTTCCTGCAGCTTATCAAACACAACAGGCCTGCGCTTTATGGGCACATTTCTTTGGTGCCACTCGGGACAACCGCACAAGGCAGCTCAATTGCATGGAGGATGAAAGGAATCCTCATCCAAGCAGGAAAACCCGATGACTGGAACAAAGGCAAAGAAAATGGTTCTTTTGTTTACCTCGTCACTGACAGGTTAAAGTACAAAAGGAAAGAGTCAAGCACAGGGTTTCAGGGCTGCATAAAGAGCCCATTCATCACATTGTAAGAGTCACATGCATTTGATTGTGTCAGCTTAACAAAGTCACAGTAGGAGCCATTTCTTTAGGAATTATCAGTGCTGGAATTCCAAAGGCAGTTAAGACACAGAAACTCGGACAGGAGAAAGGATGCTGGCCCAAAGGCCAGACAATGCAGGGTGCTACAGGAGGGAAGCACCTGCTGAAAAACCCTGTATCAGCACATAGTGTCAACAAGGAAAAGGAAAAAAGGTTTAAACTGCTGAAGGAATGAGAAGAATTATGCAGCTTGCTTGATCCTTTTCTCATCATCAAGTGCTGAACATGCAGACAAATGGTTACTACTTCTCCATACCACAGAAGGCTCTCCACTCACCTGCCACCCACTAATTTCATGTTTAAACACAGCAAGATGTGTATCTACTCTTTGGAACTGGTACTTGGAAGAGGGGATAATCTATGAACACATCTGCACTCTAGGAGAGAACACAGTTATGGGACAAAATACAGACTGAAAGGTTCAGGTATAAAAGGATAATGATTTTATATTATTTGTGTCTTCTCACAGCAATCACTATAAAACTGGCAGATTAACAGCACTGGCAGAAGGATGCAGCTGTTTTATTATTATTTTGAATAAGCATGCTCAGTAGGGCTAGTAATAATCTTTGCTACATGTATTCACTGAATGCCACAATTTACAGGAAGTAGAGATCTTTAATTTTTAGTTCACAGCTATGCAACTTCCCAGTAGGTTACTGGCGCCAGGGTCAAAAGCCTCAGAAAAAAAATCTTTTAGGAGTAAGTCTTATTTCTTAATATCATCTCCATTTTTTTTTCCCCACAAAAATGCTTTGTTACTAATGAGAACCAGTATTTTGGCCCATCAAGATTGGAAGTACACAGTATACAATGCAAGCTGTGAGGAAGATGGAAAATAATTCTGAGTATGATGGCATGTTTCCATGCCTTCCTCCTTAGCAAACACTAGTAGCATAATTCATCAAAATCAGCTACTACCTCTTAAGAGCTCAGACTGCTTACAAGTGGAGCAGGAAGTGGATATACAAGTAGGGAAAGGAATCTTGTAAAGAAGAGTTTAGAGAAGATTTAATATAAGAGCTGCAATGATGTAAGTAGGGTAATAGGAGGCAATGGGAAAATAAACAACGCAATATTATCACAGGATAAAAATACACACGTTTTTACACTAATACCTCAAAGTCTTAGGCCCAGTACATTTTAGAATACATATTTATTATGATAAAAGCTTTTCCTATGTAGAAGCACTTCAAAGCTTATTAAATGATGACGGTGGTTCTACCATCAAGACACTCCTCAGCTGTCATCCACTCTCCTTCTCCAACAAGGAATTGTTCCCTCCAGCTCCATCGTGCTTGCATTTGGCACCAGAACACTGACGTAGTGGGCACTACTTGAGACCTTTTTTAAGGCTATGTTTAGCTTGAGTGCCTGAGTACTATTGCCATCTAGCCAAGAACAATATCCTTATATTACTGTTATCTAAACATGAACCTCTTCCAGACCAGAGGAAAATCATGCTTTTGAACTTACAAGTCGTGCTAATGAACAAATAAGCCTCTCTGCTGAGACAGTTGCACACAGCCAGAATGCCCAGCAAGGCAGAAGAGTGAATCCTAGCTGACATTTGAGCAACAGCTGTGCNCCCAGTAGGTTACTGGCGCCAGGGTCAAAAGCCTCAGAAAAAAAATCTTTTAGGAGTAAGTCTTATTTCTTAATATCATCTCCATTTTTTTTTCCCCACAAAAATGCTTTGTTACTAATGAGAACCAGTATTTTGGCCCATCAAGATTGGAAGTACACAGTATACAATGCAAGCTGTGAGGAAGATGGAAAATAATTCTGAGTATGATGGCACGCTTCCATGCCTTCCTCCTTAGCAAACACTAGTAGAATAATTCATCAAAATCAGCTACTACCTCTTAAGAGCTCAGACTGCTTACAAGTGGAGCAGGAAGTGGATATACAAGTAGGGAAAGGAATCTTGTAAAGAAGAGTTTAGAGAAGATTTAATATAAGAGCTGCAATGATGTAAGTAGGGTAATAGGAGGCAATGGGAAAATAAACAACGCAATATTATCACAGGATAAAAATACACACGTTTTTACACTAATACCTCAAAGTCTTAGGCCCAGTACATTTTAGAATACATATTTATTATGATAAAAGCTTTTCCTATGTAGAAGCACTTCAAAGCTTATTAAATGATGACGGTGGTTCTACCATCAAGACACTCCTCAGCTGTCATCCACTCTGCTTCTCCAACAAGGAATTGTTCCCTCCAGCTCCATCGTGCTTGCATTTGGCACCAGAACACTGACATAGTGGGCACTACTTGAGACCTTTTTTAAGGCTATGTTTAGCTTGAGTGCCTGAGCACTATTGCCATCTAGCCAAGAACAATATCCTTATATTACTGTTATCTAAACATGAACCTCTTCCAGACCAGAGGAAAATCATGCTTTTGAACTTACAAGTCGTGCTAATGAACAAATAAGCCTCTCTGCTGAGACAGTTGCACACAGCCAGAATGCCCAGCAAGGCAGAAGAGAGAATCCTAGCTGACATTTGAGCAACAGCTGTGCTGAGGCTTTCACAAGACACAGGAAGATGTATAGCATAATGCTTTTTCCAGATTATTTGGAACACTGCAGAATATCACATAATAAAGGCCATTTGGCAAGCCAATATTGGTACTTTTGACAGCAAAGTGTTTTGGGATGCTCCATTAGAAGCATCAATTATTCAGCCTCTTAAGACAAAAAAAACAATCTAAAGACATTACACCATCAAAACCAAGAAATCACAGAGGACAGGAATAAAAGGCTGAAAAAAAGTGTCAAAAAAGCAGGAGGCCATATATGGCAGAGAAAGTGATGCAGATTAAGACAGAACAGCAAGGCCCAAATGGCAAAAACAAATTTCTGTGACAGCACTTTAGAAGACCAGGAAAGAAATCAAACATGAGAAAGCCAAACATTTGTAGTGAGCCAAAATGAAAAAACCACAAACTTTTGTTGTATGGATGAAAGCAGAAAAACAAAAAACCAAAAACATAACATGTGCTAAGAATGCCTAAAAGAGATAAAGGAAGTATTTAAACCATTTCATTTCCAAAATATTAAATAGTGACTCATCCAGATAATTTCTGTTTAGCTAAGCAAATGTACAGAAAGAATTAAAGTACATAATCAATTATGGACTTTTACTTTGGGTATTCCATCCACAGGCAACAGGTAACTCTCATTATTCAACCAAGAAAGTCAGAGACAAGAATGAAAACAGCCTTTGAAACAGATGATCCCAAACACACCAACAGAAACACGTAAGCTCAAAATATCTGCTAGCTTTCTAATCAGTCTTGGCCTAGACTTTGCACCCTAAACACTTGCTTCACAACCTTCCACAGAACAGAAAAAGACTCTGGGTATTTCCCTTCTCATGATACTGAGAACGTCCTAGAGAAGTTACAGCAGTACAACTGTGAGTGCGTTGGCTTGGCTTACTCGACATGAACACCCGTGCTGACTTCTCATGACAAGAACGCCCAGAACTAAATTCTGTAGGGGCTCCAGCTCATCGAGCTGACACAGGCCAATACCAGCTCTCAGGTCAGCTGATCCATGACAGGGGGCCACACACATACCCAGAATTTGTGGCAAATGCAATTACAGCCACAGCCCAACATACATTAAGTAGCACCAGCATGTTTTTGCTGCTGGCTAAAACCATACAGTTGCTGTGACTGAGCTGATACAGTAAACTCATTAATCCATGATAAATTGGCTAGTGAGCCTAAGATGAATGCCTCTTCTACTTAACTATGCTGATATCCATCTGAATATACCCTGGGAGGAGCATTAACTGCAGTTCTGGAACTCTCTAACCAGAAGGTACTTCTGTCCAATGCTTGAACATTATCTTCCTACAGCACCTAACTAAGCTGCTGATGCCCTTCCACATGCTGTGGCTGCTAAGACTTACACAGGCTCATGCACCAAAATTTACAGACATTGCCACTGGCTCAGAAAACCTGTGAACCACCGACTGCTAAAGACGAAAAGTGTCCTAGGCAAGTAACACAAGGTGCTGCCCCCTCCTCGGACCCTTCCTTGTGAGTCTGTTACTGGCTACTGTCTGAGATAAGGTACAGTGCACTGTGGATGTTCAGTCCAATAACAGCAAGAATGCTTGCAAACTGATTTTTCTGTCCTGATCATCAAAACTATTCCAACTAGCCAAGGTTCTGATTACATTCAGCCAGAGTCAATAAAACTTCTCCTTTCATTTATAATTAATTGAAAACTGGAGAACAAAAATATTTTTATACCCGCAGCATCTCAGCAAGGAACAAACCAGTCCAAGTCCCATTTCTCTGAGGACAAAATAAAATCTGGTAAAATTACAGTTATGCCCAGCCTTTTCACCCAGGTTCCCATGCATTCAACTGAATACTAATGGAATCTTCCTGATAATACTACAATTATTTAGCATGCATTAAAAAGTTGTAGGCTCACGGTCCACATTTCTGAAAGTTATTTAAAACAGTGAAGCACTTATGTCAAAACTCGTTTTCCCTAGCAATCCTAACAAGTAATCATATGACTTACATCTTCCTGGTCAGAAGACAGTGGTGGCTCCACTAAAAGAAGGCTCTGTTGAGAGCTGTCCTCTTCAAAGGCTGCCTGTGCTGCTGCGGTGTCAGACATGTGTCCTCTTCTGAGCCGGAGACCTGGCTCGGGAGAACCAGCATTATCGGGTTCCGTTAGTTCATTCATGAGATGCTGGAAGCCTTCTCAAATATGCTCTTTCCTCTTGGTTCAGTTTGGCTGATTATGTCTTGGCTCTGAAAGACAAACAGTTTGTGTAACTCAACTGAAGTTACAAAGAAGAGAGCAAAAGTTGGCTGGAAGAAGAGCTTGCTTAAAAGCTACCAACCAGCTACAAAAACTGCTTTTATATGTGCCCAAACTCCCACAGGATCAATTAGACAGATTTCTACACTGCTGGATAATGAATTCTCAACTTGAGACCACTAACAGTTTCATATCCTAACACAACTTTGAAAGATGATAGAAAAGTCAGCTTCATAAAACAGTAAATGTATAAAACCACAGCAACTTTTTATGAATTATTTCTACGAAGCCGCAAGCACCAGGCTGTTAATACTATTTAGAAATAAATTACTTATCACAGGTACTCTGTAATTATTGTACTTTTTCAGGTATGAAGCTCATACCCAATCAATCATCCAGACTAGGTTTCACCTAACTAGGACATTAAGCACTGGTAATAGCAATCAAGCAAAGCTCAAGCAGAGCTCAAGCAGCAACTAATTTTAGACAGACTGCTAGGAGGGCAGTAGTACACAGAGCGATTATGCTTCTCTTGCTTAAATTAACATGGTCACAATCACTGTCAGGAATTGGGTTTGTACCTTTACTTGTGCAAAGAATTAGAGCAGACAAATTTAAACACCGTTCATTCCATCAGAGCAATCAGGAACAGGTAAATCCCTCAGAAAAAAACCCCCATGATTTCCACTCAAAAAAGTAATTGTATTTTACACTTACAATGCTGCAGAAAGGATTGAGGGTAAATTTAACTCAAAATGGGATTTGTTCACTAAAGATTTGATCAAATTTACAGAAAACTGATGACAACTCTTACTCTGAGCCCTCATCCAAGAGTATTACCGGTAACCAACTTGTTTTGTACATCACTCTGTGGTGGTGACTTCAACAGCCAGTTCAGATACCTGTCTGACACCACCAGCCTTGGGAGCTTTGCAATCTGAGTGCCAGAAAGTACCAGAATGTATTATCAGAAGGAAGCCACAGCTGAGGCTTCAGAATCTCTGTGAATGACAATCCATTCGTTTTGCTTGGTGTCATTCTTACTACTGTAGCACCTAAGTGCTCAGATGTGACTAACACATAACATTAAGACAACCCATATAACAAGTTCTAACTTGCCAGTATGCATAATTAAATTGGAATTTTAGTGCCCAATAAAAGATGCTGAAATTTGTCATAATGTAGGAGGGAAAATTAAAAATATAAGATGGGGGATTGATATTGGCAGTTTTGTAATAAAATGTCACCTCCAAAAAGCCAATAAATAATGTATTCTGTCCTTACAGGAACTCATTTAATTTACATATGATCACTGCAAGATAATTCTCAGCTCTGACAAATGGGCTATAGTTAATTTTGCTGCAGCAGTTTGTAAGATTATATCCCCTCAGCTGCCTGGGAATCCTCAGAGGAGAGAGCTGCTAATGAGCAGGTAACAGACCCTGCAGAACCAAGCGATAGCTCAGGTTGTCCGAATTCAGTATGGCACACTGCTTCCATCCCCAAGATGCTCAGGTGACAATGTGGCAGCAGAGCAGATGGCATCCCCACCACCTTCACTACAGGGTCAGCAACCTCCATCTGAGAAGCAACATCTGAAATGGCCACAGCTGTTTACTTGCTAAACACAAGAGCCACAGGAGAATTAAGATGAGGTTTAGCAACACGGCACAGGAAGCTCAGTGAAGAAGTTGAGCAAGTAGCTTTTAAGAGCAGAAACGAATATTTAGAAAGCCACAGAACTGTAATCTTTACTGTTTTTGTATTTCAAGCAGCCAATTCACAATTCTATTTTTATGCAAGAAACATGAAGACATAATCACACTGCCATTTGGCAAAACTGATGTAAGAAAAGAGTATGCAACAACAACTGCAGTTTGAAACGGAGCTAACGGGCATTTTAATTTAAAAGATAACCTATAAAAGACTAATTTCAGTACAGTACTATGCTGGTTTTGGCTGGGTAGAGCTGGTTTTCTTCCCAAGTAACCATTACATGTGAATGAGCTTTCCTGGGGCTGGCTGAACACCTGCCTGCCCGTGGGAAGCGGTGAATGAATTCCTTGGTTTGCTTTGCTTGTATCCACAACTTTTGCTTTACTTATTGAACTGGCTTTATCTGAACCCACAGGTTTTTTCTTTTAGGATTTTCTCCCCCATCCCACTGAGGCAGAGTGAGCACAGAGCTGTGTAGGGCTTAGTTGCCCACCGGGGTCAGACCACAACAAGTACACTGAACCAATGTGAAGCTGCAGCTAAAACCAAAAGAATGCAAGGAAGCAGAGCAGCTGTTTATGAACAGCAGCTACACACAGGCACACCCCCGTACCTGATATTCCACACATTTCCAACAGGCAGTCAGTAACAACAACCCTAGTTAGTTCCACGCACTGGGCAATTTCATGAGACGTTTAACCAGCAAGTTTTACTAGTTCTTCTTTCTGCCAGGTTTAAGCAACAGCATTGGCACTGTGTGCTGCATTACCACCTATATTGCCTAATGGCCTGTCCTTACATCACCCTGTGCCATTGTGGGAGCAATGCCCTGGGACACAGCACAGCCACACAACAGGCTGAACCACATTGGGCCAAGGTGCTTGCGAAAGGCTCTTCTAATACAAGATACAGGAACGCCAAGAGATTTTTACATCAGGCCTTGAGGACTTGCTTCATGAGCACTGGCTGCCAAGCATTCACTAAGGTTAAAAATAAAAGACCCATTTCACCTCCAGCGAGTCAGATTTGCATTCAGCAGTAGAGCTGAACTTCAGAGCTCTGCAGAAACAGAAGTTGTTTCTTGAAATTACAGTGGGATTGTTCAGTGAACTAAGATGTTTCCATGTCATTTGTGCAGGATCCTCTTAGTGCTAAATATGCTTGCCCTAAATGAGCATGCAAAGGTAAGCAAGATAAAAGCTAATCCAAAAGCACCACTACTGGGTTTTAGTTCTTCTTAAAAATGTACTACAACAGCAAAAAACATCTGACTGAATGCAATAGGAAGCTGCCAACAAAGAAGTGCTAATAGCCTGAAATATTTGTTCACAAGTGAAGGAAAGCATGAAGATTATGAACAGGAAAGGCATAGGTGGTCTTTGAGTTATATCATAAAGCTCCTATGACTCCATAGTTCAGTGAAAGATGACCTTTTGTTAAGAAATTAAGAGGTTAAGTATGGTCAGTAGCATCTAATCAGAAGATGATGGTTGAACCATTGTGGGGAGACTTACTGCCCCATTCTAATACTGCACAGTTCACAAAAAAACCTAGAAAATGGAAAGCCATAGAACACTTGAGGTCTTGGAAAATATTGTTTTGTGTTTCACTGAGATTATAAATCTCATAAATGCAGTCCTTCAACATTTTTTGTAGCATGCAAATTAAAGGTTTCATTAAAATTAGCTTCCATTTAAAGAGGAAGTTGCCACTACGACTTAAAATCTACTTAATGATTGCATACATAATATCAGCATGTAGATGAATCAGTGAGTTCCTGCTGCGCTTAAAATAAGCTGAGAAAGACATCTACAGAGTTTGGTCTGTTGGGTTTTTTAATACAGAAAACTTCTAAATGCTCAGTCAGCTTTTGGAAAGGACTGAGCAGTTTAACACAAGCAGAGTTCTAACCCAGCCTGCACACACCACATGAAGCATCTGCAGTTTGCTCACTGCTCTGCCTTGTCACCCCTGAGCAGCCTGAGCTGCCCCCAGCACCCCAGCCCAGCTGCAGCCCCCCCAGAAAGGGACAGGCAGGGCCAGGTGGAGCCTCAGCCCTGCCATGTCCCCAAACAGAGCTCGAAGGCATTCGCTGCACTTGTGCAATGTCCCAGGAGTCAACAGCCACAAGTACAGCAGATCTAGGACACTGCCTCACTCCTAAAGATGATCAGGAGAGACTGCTTACACAAACGTAAGCACCACAGGATAATGCTATTATTCTCTGCATGACACTCCCCACGATAAGCACTGCAGCCTTTCTAACCTCCCAGAATTCACCTGGCATGGGGACTGATTTACTGCCTAAGCTAAATGATGAGACATGGCAGCAAAACAAAGAAAACACATTAACAGTAGTGTTTGTAGTTACATTTAAAAGATCTGTCACTCCCTTTTTAGGATAAAACACAGTCCTGGATGGTCAGACTACCTCCCACTACCCCCAAGCAAAGCAATCTCCAGCACTCAACTCTTGGCAGTACGTTCTTTCCTATAAGCAGCATGAGAATGATCCTCAAAAGGTATTTAATTCTGTCTGTGGCTGGTACTTGGAAGAAGAATGAAAATTGCATCTCCCTACCATCCCCTCTCAACTGCCTTACTGGCAGAAACTTTCCTGTTCAGGTGGGCAATGGCATCCACTGTATGCTCTTTCCTCACTAATCCTTCTCCAAAGCGTCCATTAAAGCAGCATAAACAATGTATACACAGTGGATGATTCTTTCTAAGATTAGCTCATTCCCCCTAGCAGACTTTAAATTGTCAAAAGAACAAAAGACCATCATGAAAATTTCAGGCCACACATTTCTCAGAACATTCATTAATGCCTGATGTTTAATGAAGGGCTTGAGTGCCTGAAAAATCTTGTAAGAGATGCTACATCAATCCCCAAACTTCTCCTTGCCCCTGTCCATGTGCTGTGACAGCTACAACCCTGCCAGCGGAATGGCAAAGCTGACAGAAAATAAACCAGTGGTGGGCTGAGTTACTTTACCAAATTAACCTCACCGAATCCCAAGCTGTTTAGGCAAGGCCTCAGTAACAGAACAGGCACAATTCCATTCCCAGAACTGTCAGCACAGGTACAATTCCACTACAACCCAGAAACAAACCGACTGGGATAAGAACACAGCTTATATAGGGTGATGGGGAATTCTGTGCCTATGAAACAGTTGATCCTGGCTACCTTGAATGAAATAAGGTATACTAAATGAAATGCAGTTTTCTTGGCACATTTTATTTCTACTACTACCTTCTGGTAGGGAGGTTCTGTCACAAGTAGTCCCTCACAAATAGTATAGTAACACCAACTGGAAATAAGGGATTTTTATCTTCTTTTTATTTCTTTTTTTTTTTTTTTTAATTTAACATTCTTTCAACGACTGAGTTGTCTTTTTCCATTCAGGAGTTAAAGATCCACAGCTAACATTCCAAATATTCTCTAAAGCTACAGTCAAAAACAAAGCAAACAAGGGTATGTATGAACGGGAGGAGAAGGAAATTCTCACAGAAGACCTTGTTTTCTCATTGTACCCTAAAGGAAAAGGACAAATCAGGCTGTAAAAATTCTTTGGAGGTCATCTTTAACAATGAGGAACAATGAGGAAGTAATCCAACACCTCTTTTCTTGATGTAATTTCCCTAGATAAAGAGGCATCTACAAAACAAAGATTAGACTCCCGCAGAGGGTCAGTGGCCAAAAAGCTGTCTTTGTAACTTGTAAACTGTCACTGGCCGCCTCAGCCCAAGCTATTTCACAGCAGGCTGCAAAGGCAAACAATCAAGCACATTCTGATGCATTTGGATCCAAAGAAAGGGAACAAGCCAGCAGCCTGCCTGCATTACCGAAATGCTTCCATTTCACAGGATCCCATTTCATTGTTACATTTGTCCAATTTGTACTGCAAATTGGACCCCAGTTTTTTAACTGGGTTAAGAGTTATGTCAGAGGTAGGCCCACCCCCAGAGCACAATGTCCCTACACACTGGATGACTGCTGTAAATCAGCTTTACTCTTCAGTCAACCAAAAGCAAGTGAATCGTCGCAAAAGCAGTACAAAACTAAGAACAGAAGTTCAAGTTCTCTTCACGTTACATTCCACAAATATCCACAGCCCAGACCTGGAAAACTTGCCTTTGGTTCATTTTCCATTAAATGGTTCCATTTCTCCAAGTGAGAAACATCCCATCTTTTGCCCTTTTATGAATTTATTTCTATGGCATGCTACTCAAACCAACTCGCTTCATGGCTGCCAACAACAAAAAGTTGCAGTTCTTTTATGTTAGTAACACTTGGGATCTCAGACTGTCTAAAAGTGAAAGACAAATGAAATACGACTTTCCCCCGAAGTGAAAATTCAGAATACATACTTATAGCTACTGCCTCAAGGATATCCAATGAGACTATTGGGTAAAGATGAAGAAACCAAAGTCTTTGGAGCAGGCACTAAAATTCAGAGCTATCACCATGAAACAGAAGTTACATTAATTTAACCCCTCTTTACACAGAGAATCTTTGCATGGGAATGTCAAGGGCACCAAGATAGCAGCAATCCAGAGGTAAATATTCCCCCACCTTTCCTCCTAAGAAGTCTGAGTTTCAATCTCTAAAAACTGAATCAAGATCTTTTACAGCTCATGAAAATGCTCCAAGGCCTGGAGCAACTGTACAAAAACAAACAGTACAGCCTGGCTGTTAAAACCAAGGAGGAATATACATTTCAGGCTGCAAACTTCCAGCACTAAATCATTAGGAGAGCTGCCTTCGGTGCTTCTCCCCGGCCTGCTCGGCCATCTCTTTATTTGGGTGCCAGCACTGTGCAGATCTCAGCCGGGCTGATGCCCAGGGGGCAGCTCCACTTTGCCCTGTGGGGGCAATAACCAGCCCCACTCCCCCCAGCTGTCCCCAGGGGCACTCCGGTGCTGGTCACGAGCCCTCCCAGGGGACAGTGTGGAAAAACATCAACCAGGGGAGGGGAAGGAGATCATCATTTGCCACGAAAAACACAAATGCTGTGGAACAGGGACACTGCGCTGGCTCCAGGCACTGTCAGGGACACAGCGTGGACAGAGTGACCAAGGGCAGCACCCACCCCAAAGCTTTAATTCCATCTATTTTACAGGCAACACTTTCCTAACCTAGGAAAAGCTGGCCGTTATCTGCCGGCCCCAACCTTTAATTGTTATAAATGCACCCACCATGGCCTTCATCTTGACCTGCTGACCAGCTGCAGACCACACCCGGCACAGCAAACCAGACACCGCACCAAGAACATTCATTTTCACAGAGCCCACAAGATCCCAGAGGCCAGGCTGCAAAAATCTGACACTCTTCCCACTTTTTGGAAGCACCTGCTCTCTAGTTTTACTGATAATCTTGATAAGCTTTACTCATGGTAAAGTGAGTTTGCTCATCAGTGGGGTTGTTTTGTGGCTGACAGGTTTGGTCTACAAAATGTTTGCATTCCCATCTTAGTAAAAAAATAAGAACAAAGTGAAGTTACTGCTTTGCTTGCCCTCAGCAATGGCATTTTTTCAACTGAAAGCAGTACATACCTCTGTCCTCAAAAGCCATAATGTTGTTTTGTCACAAGTCAGACAACTAAAAAACTGTTATTTTTCTGTAGCAAAAATTTTACAACAGTGTAGAAATAGCATCCACATTCACAGAATTGTATCAGTCTAGGATCCAAAAAGTGGTGCATCATCTCTCAGATTCTTTCTTATTCACCAAAATTAAAAGAAGCAGATCCACCATAAGTAGACTGCATCTAATTTATACCAATTAGAAGCAGATTTAGTCAAGTGGCTGAAGTTTTACATAAGACCAGGTAAAGCTACTTATTAATTACTTAACTTCTTAGTGCAATAGCCAGAGAATAATTCTGGTTTTAAAAGACAAAGAGAGTTACGAAAAGCTGACATGAACCTTTAGCCTCCTCTACATTTGGTGCCACTCCTTCAGATAGAAATTTCTTTTCTGGTAACAGTTCAAAATCATCTCAAATTCTGAAACAAGACCAAGGACACTGATATCGTACGACATCGCTGATGCAATTTAGAAGTAGCAATCTTAAGTTAATATTTTACTTTCTACTGTCATATGACGAAGAAGAGATTTCAAAACGCCCACAGTCTATTTATGGGAGTATTGCTAAAAGCAGGGACGCAGCCTGAACTCAAAACACATCTACAGGTCCTAGACCCAAGACACTCACACAAAAAGTCATCTTGCTGTGGTTTGTTTGACCAAAATACTTTTTGCTAGTACCACTGTGTTCCCCACAGAGGTTTTTGCTGCAGTCTGTGGTCTAACCTTCAGCTATAGCAGCGTAAATTCTAAGTTTGAAACAATTAATGATCATAAACATGATTCATGTTAATTTACAAGTAACCAGGAAGCGTTTGTTAAGATTTCCTTTACACCAACAACGAATTCTTGGCTTTACTTGCATGCATTTTACTTTTATAAATACACACATGCACAAGGAGTACTTCCTCTTTGCCCATAAACAAGAACATAACAAGGATGGAGTCTTGCATTCCTTCTCCTATTTTGCAACTCTAGAGAGCATTGTTGTCTTTAAAGTGTTAGAGGAAAAATACAATAGAGTAACAAGGTTTGAAACAGCCCAGGAAAAGCGACCCAACAGGCCACCTGAACATTCTCTGCCCAGAGAGGGAACTCTGTGTGCTGGGGTGACCTGTCAGCGTTGTTTTGTACCTAAGGGCCTCTCATACACACAGACACGCTCCTACAACAGCACCCAAACACAAAACAGGGAGCCAGGCACTCACAGTCTGTGCTTTCTGTCTGCAGAAAGAATCTCGAGATACCACAGAAAACACTCCATTTCTTTAAGAAACCCTAAGAACAGGAAGGAAACATGGCTGAGTCGATAAGCCTTCACCATCTTAAGAGTAGGAAGGGTAGGAATTTCAGTTGATTTCTTGGACAAGGGCCCAGACAGGAGGAATACGAGCAGAAAGCAAGAACTGGGTCAGCAAACTACTGAATAGTTATTTGTCCTAGTTTTCAAATACTCACCAAAGGTACTCTTGCCCTAGCCCAACTGCATCTGTAAGGGATGGTAATACATGTGGAACTACTCAGATAAACTGTTCTGGAAAGAAGAAAAAATATCTTATGCTTTAATACCTATATAACACCTATTGTCAATGGAGTTGGCAAATAAAGGATATTATTCTAGGTTAAGTTTGCTCCCTCTGTCAGAAAAATAAGCTATCTAATGTAATTTTGATGTGAATACAACCTACCACTCCCATGGTTGTGACCAAGACACAACACAGCTCTTTATATTCATCTGATGTGCACAGACAGAAGACACAGGCCAAGCTTCTCAGCAGAGACTGAGTGCTAGGTATAGAAGGCACTAATTTGTGTGCCAAAGATGTACTCAGCTGAGCCCTCCAGCTGAGAACTCCATACAGGGGTCAGATGTGAACTGAGCAAAAACACCGCCTTAGCCACTTGCATCCCCAGGTACACCATTGTGGAAAGCATGAAAGGGTCTTCCAGTATTGACTGCACACCCAGCAGCAGACATGATTTTGGGAAAAAAGCAGACACTGACAGGCTGTAAGTGCTAAGGAAAGTCAATAACCAGTGCTGTGAATTTAACACATTAGAAAAAGCAGAAGCAAAACCTTGGAGGACAATCGACCTGCCCAGATAACCAGGCAACTCCTGGCCTATGTAGATAAGCAAACAGCTGTAGCTAAGTAAACAAGTAAGACATGAAACAAGCCTTGAATTTATGAAATACAAAAGCAAACATCTATTTTTAACATGTGCCAAGTTAATCTGTAATAGTTTGTAAGTTTTACATCACATTTTACACATTTACTAAATTGCTTCAGAGATGGTTTCCCTTGCAATAGGAAAGAAAGCTTTATGTAAAACCAGAGGTGACCACTCCAAATTGCAGTTAAGATTTCAACACAGAAAAAGGTTTCCTTATCTTCATGTCTACAACAACAGCACCACCCCAAACAAGGACAAGAAAAAGTGAAGATACCAATCACTGCCCATCAACCAAGGTAACACACAGTTAGCAGATCAGGTTAGGTGATGCCAAACCCAAAAGAATAATTTTTGACACAGCAACAGGTAAATCTTGGAACTTCTTGCTACAGGATGAGGGCTCACAGGGAGAATAGACAAACATAGAGGGTAAATCCATCAAAGGGTATTAAGCACATGAAGCCACCTTTAGCTCTAGAAATATCTCTAGAAATAGCTCTAGCATATCTGTCTTATGCTGCGTGCACATTCATGCTTGGAAGCTATTTTCTACCTTAGGGGACGGACATCCTCACCAAAAACCTTAAGAGCTCTCTCTGGGGAAGGACAGCAAAGGCCCTAATGAACAGATACAAAATAAAACAAAACAGAACAGGAAGGAAGTCCAATTTTTACAAGACGAAATTAAAAACTCCAAAGAAGAAAGGATAAGGGCTGAAACAGAAAACTTCCTAGAGACATCAGGCAAAGCACCCTGAGATTATCAGTAACTTCCCAAAGGTACCCAAGCAGCCATCAGAGCCCTGAGAGGCTCTGGCCAGCGACTTATATAAGAGGACAAGGGGACAGAAAAACCCTACAGCTGCCAAGTTCCTTCCTTCTCCCCTGAATGGTCAGCTTGGCTGGGACTGGTAGGTGGTCCTGCAACTTGGCCAGGCTTCAGACTCCAAGGGTATAAATAGAAAGGTCAGGGACAGAGCAGAGTCAAAGGCTCAGTAAGAGGTGCTGCAAGCCGGCACATTTGGCCCGTGCTCGCCAGGACTGTGTCCTGCGGCAAGGGACACAGCAAGTGACCTGTGCCACAGCAAGTGACCCGTGCCACAGCAAGTGACCTGTGCCACCAACACACACACACACCAGGGCACATGGCCCACACTGCCCACCGCAGCACCAGGACACACAGCAGCCCAGCACAACCGGCCCGAAGCTTCTTGGGCTCTGCTTCAGGAGCTCTCGTCACTCTGAGCACGGCTGACACACGGGGGCAGGAAAACCAGCACGTGAAGCACAAGAAGATAAAGATGTTTCTGCAGCAGGGCCTGGAGGCACACGGGGTGGGCATCACAGCCTGCTCGATGACACACAGGAGGGGGCTCGCAGTCTCAGGGGGCAGAAGCCTAAGCAGCAATGAAGGCAGAATCCTGAGCCAGAGGGATTTCTAGTTTTACCAGTTTATGTTATAGATGTCCTGGAATTTCAAGTTTTGATGGAATTAACTTGGTTTTTCCCAGAGACTTAAAGAAATCAAAATTCTCAGTGTGCCCCAGTTTTTGTTCTTATATACAGATTAGATAAAATCTGTTAACCACTATGATTTTTAACTTCTTTCAGGGATAGCGTTTAAACTGCCACACAGCAATTTGATGTCACTGACTTCCACTGATGAAACTCAGAACATTAAAAGCAAAGGGGAAAAAAAAACCCTAAACAAAAAAACCCCCACCCCATACACAAGAAAACCACCCCAAACTCACAAAACTGAAAAATAAACAAACAAAATAAACCCTTAAAAAAACCCTAATCCTATTAATTATTTGATTCGTTGCTACAGTTTTCCTCCTGAAGGGGAAAAGAATGACATCTTCCAGTCCTGTCTCTGACTGGTTTACATTCTCCTGCACCTCACCTCAACAATCAACTCCAATTTGGAAGCCACACTTGTCACTGTCACCTTGTTACAGAAACACACGAATTTCTTGTAAACCTCATTTCTGAGAAATACAGCATAGAACAACAGAGCTTGTACCTTCCACTTGGAGTAACACACAGCAGTTATCTTAACCAATAAAATCCATTTCCCACCACACCAAGGATTCCTAACTCTAGTTGTTACTGCTCTCTGACAAACAGCTGTGCTACCTACGAGGAAGCACAGATCAACTCCTCTCACCTAATTCCTCACTGGTTCTTGATGTTTGTATTCAAGCTTGGGAAGGTTACAGTCCAAGATTCCTACAAGAAAGATGTGGAATCAACATGAAGGCTGTTTCTCCCAGAAAACTGAAAACTAGATAATAAATTTACACAAGTCAGGGAAAAAATCCAAAGACTGCATGTCCTACACAGCAGCTTGTAAACATTTACATCACATTGGATGACAAAATGCATGCATTCCACCTAAATTAACATCCTTCCATTTTTGTAAGCTCACTCACCCAGATAACTCTGACAAACTCCACATAGTTACAGCTAAATTGCATAAAGATGCATCAGCACAAAACCAAGGAAAGTAGGAAATTTTCAACAATCTCCACTGTATCATTCTCTACAAAGTGTTCAACTTAACTCCAGATACCGTATCTTAACCAAACTCTCTGCCAAACAAATCTCTGCCCCAGTACTTGTTAAAGCTGATTTATTACTGTCAAATACATTAATCTGCATGTTAATCTGCCTCAGGTCACTTGAAGTTAGTGAAAAGGGACCTTTGTCAAGCCATATAAAATGTTGCTTTTGGTCCACACGGGAGTTTGAAATCAGAGCTTGGGAGAGATCCTCTATGACATAAATATTACAGCATGAAAGCAGCAAGGAACACAGAAGACTTTTCCTGTAATCCATTTCCATTTTCTCTGCTTCACTTCATGGCATGTTGTTAAAGCCTAAAAATTTCCCTAAATGAAGGCTGGGTTTATCTTAGGATCCTGTGTCGCTGGAGTTGTAAAACACCAGCACGACAGCTCCAATCTGACATTCATTGCACTCCAGTGGAGGAGGGAAGGCTTGTGATTTATACAACCTACTTCATCCATACTGCAAGTAGTACACAAGACAGAAAATCTGGCTCCAGCATTACACATACTACATTACGTACAGTAAGTACTGGTAATATTTCTATACAAAGTCTTACATCCAACAATTTAAAATCTCCCCAGTTGTATGGCTTCCTTATTCAGCATTCCCAATATAAAGCAGAACTGGTTTTCACTAGCAGACCACTTGCTTCCTAACATAATCAATTCTCTAGACAACTTACCAGATGATCCAAGATTTTCAGTACAAACAAATCAAAAGTTCAAAGATGAATAAGTACTGTTGGACAACCCGTGAAGAGAAGCAGTTTTAACATATACATCCTGCATGTTTGCTTAGCAACTGGATCACAACCAGCACAATATGCTGGTAATGATCTATTACCTGCCACGTCCCCTGAAAAAGCAGTCTCGGATGCAAGCAGCAGTAATGAGTATATTCCCCACCTTTCCTTTTTATGTTTGCCTAGTAATTAATTTTAAGTGCCAGTAATTCTCAATTGCTCCATCATTAGCGTGACTAAATGCCATTCTACGATAGGAATTATGCAACGATGCTTTGGTCAACCCCAAATACTGCCACGGTTACCTGTGACTCTGAATGTTGTAACAAGTAACGCTTATGAACTGTTCATTTATTACAAAGACATTACATCCATTACTGCCCAATTCATGAGTCCCTTTGGCTTGAAATGAGAAAGTGTTACCTCAAAACAGGGTCTTCAAGAAGGAAGCACTGAGCTCTAAGGAAGTTTTAATGACTACATGTGATATTATCTCAAAATGTAATGCGATTGCAGGCGGTAGTACAAGAGCTCCTGGACACATCATACTTACTGCTAAAAGAACAGGAATGTGGAATTGTACCTTTTCATGGATGGCCTTAGCCTGCAGAAAACACTCATGTGAGTCTTGCAGGCAGATAAGCCCTCAGGCACTTGTAAAATAATGAACCATTGAAGCAGAGCCAAGACATGAGTTTTCAGAGGAAAACAGTCATGGGTTCTGCGATCATGCTTTGTTTCTCACAATGACTTTACTGTGATGTGTAAGAAGAGGCCGTTTGATCCAGTTAACTGACACAGAAAAAGTCAGCTGGAAAGGGCTTACACGAAGGAATGAAAAACTCATGTGTTTCTGAGAGCATCTTGTACCACCTTTCCAACAGCATTTTAAGATTCTGCTGCTCCCAACCCAATGCGTGCCCTGGTTACACACAGTCCTGCAGAGCTGTCCTGTTACATCAACCCTGACCTTATCTGAGTATTTCAGATTTTGGAGTCCCATCTCCGACAGTCTCGTACATCATCTCCCTTTCCCCACACTGACCCGTATCCTGGAGTCCTTCCAAATCAGTTGACACAACTGGCATTTTCAACAGCATCACGCGCTGCTTGGATGTTTGGGACAGAAACATTTATGCCAGGGCTCTGAAACTTGGTCAGCTTCTCTTGCTGTCTATCAAGGATGAGCTTAACTCGAAATTGAGTTTGCCTTCAAGGCACAATACATCTACCCTTAAACTCCAGAGCGTAGGTTCAAGGCCAAATTAGAAGAGTTTTACAGACAAAGTAAAACCAAAACATCTCCTCAGTTATTTTAGCAACAAGTCACTTCCTACTAAATCAAACTTACCTTCTGCAACCCAGAAAGATTTAACATCTCATTACTGATGTTCTCAGCTACATTCCTGGTTGATATAAGAACAACAGAATAAATACCTATGAAAAATCCTAACAGAGTGAAAGGAAGCTTTAGCAAATTATACTCTGTTTCTGGGTGATGATCTAAAAAGAGAACAAATAATTGGCATACACTTATATTTAAATAATATAATATTTATATTTAAATTTAGTATTTTCTATACCAAAAATGTATTTGAAAATTGCCCCTTGAGAAATACCTTACAAATCAAGTCTAAGCTACCTAGCAACTTCCTTCCCTGCATTAGTGAGGCTCGTAAAAAGGAAAGGATTTTTATAAGACATCTATTAGTGAACTATTTCTGTAATGCTGCAGATTTCATATGGCTGCCAATTATTAAAACGTCACAGAGCAGGAAGTCAAAGAGCAGTTGCACTTAACCATGGACATTAAGATAACCATGACACAAGCCTTTTTCAGCATCCTCCTTCTAGCTTGGAATACACAAAGGTCAGAAAACCACTAAGTAAATAAAGCTTCTGTTGACTTTGTTAGCTTTTCTCAACTCTCAGAACACTCACCTCAGAAAATAATCCATTTTGTTCCCCACTGAAGGTACAGCAGGCAGAAAGCCAACAGTTGGCACTTTGTCACATAGCTACTTTAACAAAAATATGAATAGGCTCTTACTTTTATTTCTATGGTCATGTTTCATTAAAACAAAAAACTATTTGCCCAGAAGATTAATATTGAGAACAGCAGAACATTGCTGTTACCAGCCTTGCAATGCCATATGCCGTTCTAGGGAATACACGGACACACAAATAATTCTTAAACTAGCACAATTTGCAAAGCACATTGCTCTCCATGAGCAAATTCGCTGTATCATCTCATAACATCTTAAAAGTACCAGATTCTACCACCACTAACCTACCTCCACAGCTTTAGCATTTGTCTAACGAATACATGCCCACAAATTCCACCAGCCACGGAGACCGACCAACACAAATTAAAGCATTAGGAAGGAAAACAGAAAAAGTAAATCCCTCAGTTTCCACCAGGGAATGGCAACTGCTAAATCTCAGGAGCAGCCCACCAGGAAATGCAGTGCAGTTTTCTTGATGACAAAAGCATACCTAAGCTGTCAGCTGAGAGATGCTGAAATATGCACGTGGCTCTTCATCCCAAGTCCTACCAGCCATCCACTTCCTTGTTCCTTGTTTCAAATGCTAAAATCCCTTTCCCTGCAGCTAAAAGCCTGCCAGGACTCTCAGGACTGAGAGAATAGTGAGCCTCAGCTATGCTTATCTTTGCACTGCATGGCTTTTTCAAACAGCTCCCACTGCCATCCAGGAGACACAGATATGATTCTAGAACAAGCAGGAGTTAAAGATTAACTTAAGGAATTTCACCACCAGCTAAAGGAATTTTACCATTCAGATTTAATCTAAGTAGCCACAGTTGGTATTTGCTCTCAAAAGGCAGCTTTTATTGCCTCTATTCAACTATTCTATCACAAGGTCTGTATTTTATAAAATACAGAAACAATATACAGACATACGTGATCTTGAAATCCCTATCATGGTTACAGCTCCCAAAATCTAGTATCACCCACCAAGTAGTTTGCACAAGAAATCAAAGGAGCACAAATAAGTGCCTTTAATGAAGTCTGCAAGATTACATGAAGAAAGTATTTCATACAGCAGGAAGGCCCATGACTCGTTCCCTCCAGGAACAGACTGTTATTCAAATATCCATAAACATCCAATTTACTAACACACACTTACGACAACATTTTGAGAAAAATCAAACTTGACAAGTAAAAAACATCCATCAGTAAGGAGCTAAAATGGGAACCTCGCCGGAATGCTGTCATTAAAACAGAGAATAGCCCACTAAAGGCTACTACCAGCCAAACTACCCTTACCTAGAAGTTGCAGAACTGCTTAACACATCCAGCAATCTCCTAAAAAATGCCACAGCACATAAATTGTCATCCTCTAGACCTAAACAGAGCAGCACAATTGACCTTGGCTTCAAAAAAGGAATGGCAGCCTCCACAATCCTCTAAGCAGATGGAACCAAACATGCTGGGGAAAAAGAGCATTTAACTTGGTTACAAAGAGAAGGAGGAAAACTGGATGAACAGATATGAGAAATGGCTTTGGTGTACTTGTGATAAGGCAGCTTAATGACATCTTATCTTTGAATATATGCAGATAATCACAGATACCCTTAGAAAAACAACAATTCATTTTGGCAGACAGCTAGACTCTGACAGGACCTGCTCAATGCAGGCAGCAGTGTAACATTATGGCGTCTGTATTTGGTGCGAGTTTGGTTTTCACCATTACCAGTGAAACATGAAGGTTTAGCATTTTGAGATAAAATACTAGCAGGAAGAGAATAAAACAGGGCAAAAAAAAGGAAGTAGCCTTTCCTGTAGCAGGTCTCAACAGAAGTTTGCAATGTACTTAGATGTGCTGGCAGAACACTGAAATACCCATTTTGAGTATTCAGATATGACTTTCAGCCCATTCTGCAAGTAAATTGTCTACGCTCTTGCCTACTGCTGTCTAAAGGTACCTCAGAGCCAATGATTACAGCTCTGCCTGTTCCAACACTTTCCTCCTGTAAATAGTGCCTGGCTATTTTCTGTTCTCACAAGGGCTTAATTAGTCCTGTTCACAGAGTGCTACAGCAGCTGGCACATCCCAGCGGACTCCATTGCATTTTCACAGCTATTGAAATCCATCTGAGCCGTGCACCAGATTTTTCTACACTGACAATTATGTGTCCTGTGAAATTTATATCTACCTATACATTTGAAGACATCTTTCTGCAGTCAATTTAACCACAAGACAGCCCTGAGAAATCCCAAAATGCACTTCACAGAAGTCCAAAGAATCCTGCCTGCTCAGAAAAAGAGACCCTCTCCACGAACAGAGCAGCAGAGATCTGCAGCTCCAGAATACACGAGTAATCCTGTTAGATCAGAAGGCAAAATGCTATTAGACATATAATATTTGCTTTTCATATTTCTAAGCACCTTAATTTTGCCAACTCACTTCAAGTTCTTTGCTATTTCTCAAATCGAGCAGCAACAGCATAAGCTGTGCGGCACCTCCTTTCCTGAGAGGCTTCCTGCTTGTCACCACACCAGCTGCCACAGCCCACCAAGGAGAACAGAAAGTCTGACACCCTGTCCTGGAAAAAACCCTGAGGTTCATCTTCAAACCGGACTAAGATAAGACTATATTTTTATGTCAAACGATTGAGATAAACTTTCCAAAAAATGTATGTAATCACTGGGCAAATTCAGTTTTACAGTTACATGACAGTAAAAGTCTGAGTCTCTCACTCCACAACATAGAAGGCAGGAGGTTGTTCTCTTCAAAGCCCTGGAAGAGAACAATGTGAAAACAACTCACCTCCTGCTTCTTATTAGTTTACACACTGATCTGCAGCATCCTACTTCAAAAGGCAAATGTTCCAGTAGCGAGAGTATATTCAAATAAACAAATGAAAGTTAAACATGTTTTCAGAAATCAGTTTCCTGAAGAATCAGAACTAGTATCTTATTTGTCTTCATTGCCTTGATTTTTGAAAACGAGTTTCTTTGTTAATCTTGTCTTGACATAGTGCTTTAAAAAGCAGAGGCAGTCACCATGTTAAGCACAACCAGCTGAAATACAATGTCTTGTAAAAGGACAAGGCATTTAAAACGAGTTCTATCAGAAAACAATACAGTTTAAAGTAACAGTCCTCCCCTTAAACACTGTCCCAAATACTTTGTGCTAATCACCACCATTATCTTGTGTAACGTCTTTTCAAATCTACCACCACCGTCTGTCAGAAAATTCACTGAATGACTCAGACAGACACTTTCAAATCATAAATACTCAAAACTGCTGTTTCCATTTCAGAACTACTTCTGTTCAAGGATTTGAATTGCTGATGGCATAATAATCCAACGACCTCCTGAAGTTTCCTTATCAAGATTTTCCTCATGCACAAACAGCATCTCCACTGACGAAAGTGAGCCTTGTTGCTTTGCACAGTATCTTGGACAATACGGTTATGCAATCCAAAACCCGTAAAACTCCCAAAATTTTTAGTGCCTGATATTGAGTATCTTTTGTACATGAATGCTTGACACAGCTCCTTGAACATGCAACTGAAGACATGCGATAACAGCAGAGATCCAAGCATTAAAATCACTGGCATTACATGCCCTGCCAATTCCCATTAATTTTCCTTCATCGCAGATCTACAGAAACGCTTGCCTAGAGCAAGCACAGGCTTTCCAAAGCCCAGCCTTTGAATCCTGTATCCAGGAGCGAGGCTTCAAGTCTGAATCTCACCCACACTGCTAAAATCACTGGTCACTAGCCACTTGGACAAACTCATAGCAATGTCACCAGTTCAACAGCACTGATACAACTGCATTGGTGCAAAGACTGGGGTAAGGGGGAGATGGAAAGCCCCATGTGTCTGCCTCTTGTCTCTTTAAGAATCTAAGCTCCTATACCCATCACATTTTAAATCTGTATTTTAAAATATAGATATAATACATAGGAATCTGTTGAAATTTTCTCCACGAAAAGTTTTGCTTTAAGAAGTACACAAAAAATACACCCTGGTCCTTCACACCACATTATGTTTTCATATCTGATTTACACTCACAAAGCATCATTTTGAAAACCTGGGCTGAGTTGGGATACAGCTTTTAGCTCCTCCATCACTTATTCTGATTCAGTTTTCCACATTAGCAACTATCTTCCATGGCTTTCACAGCAAAGCTGCCAGCAACCTTATTCACAACCATATTTAGCTGTCAGCTCAGACAAGGGAATCATATCTGTACTTCATCAACTAATCTTACACTTCCGATACAACAATAACCTTCTTCTACATTGCCTACTAAAACATATTTACAGGCTTCATATACGTTTAAGCGTCACAGAACAGATGAAGTTTACATATTATTAGTAAGTTATCTCTATAATACAAGAACCACACCATGAAATCTTCTTAACCGCAACTGCTTGCAACCCTACAGGAAAAGAAAAAAACAAACTCAAAACACAGGCTTCCTTTCTCCTATAAACAATACTAGTTCACAGCCAAAGATAAGAAGGAAAACTGGCCATGTTTTATGATTGTGCTGCACCCATAATTCCGTAACACAACACCTACTTCTGTCGATCAAAAACATATTTTCCTCTGTTACAGCAGCCACCTCCAATTTGAAGTAGCCTCACTAAGGTTCTGCAGCGAACAAGCACCTCCACACTGAAATACTACAAAAAGGCTTCTGAAAGCTGAGGATTTCCCAATACTGAGAGTGCTGTGCAGCACACAGCTCTTCACTGACTTCCAGAACAGATCTGTGAAGACCAGAGCCAGGATGGAACCAGCTATTCAATACCCCCCGACCCTGACTACAGCAAGGGAGTCAAAACAACAGTTTAAATTACATTCTAAGACATCAACTCCTGAAAACAGATTATGCCGAGAAGAGTTTGCCTAGAGGGCCTGACCAGTATCATAAAACTCAATCCATTTAAAAAAATACACAACATGGTTGTGATACACAAGACAGTTCAACTGCCTGAGGAACTTCAATGCTGCACGAAGAACACAGAGTTTCTTTAAATAAGGGGTAACATCTAAAAGCTTTTCTGCTACGTGACAAGTGCGTGATAGTTTACATACACAAAGCCTGTATGACAAAAAAAAGTTCTAATTTAATATTAATGGTTTTCTCAAAACAAATACCCACACATCTACTGAAGCCACAAAATCAACTGACTTGTAAGGCTACGACAAACACAAAAGAAACTACCACTGCTAGAAAACCCCAGTAAAGAACAACAGCTGTCATCTCTTCTTTGTCTTCCAGGCGATTACCATATGTTTAAATGTCTTTGTTGCTCATCCCAAGCAAACAAGAGATGAATACCTGATTTCCTCAGGAAGAAAAAAAAACTTTAAAAAAAGTTTCTTCAGATGCCACTTGAGAATATCCAAATTGTGGTTACCCTAACATCAAATATTTATATTACATTATCTACTGTTGATAACTCCAGTGTTTATAGATATATGCACTTAAAAACACTCTGCCTGCAAAAAAAGGTTCCCGCATCGTGCAAGCGGAGGAATTATTATTTTTATTGCCTCAGTAAGAAGATTTCAGGCGCAGCAGCAGATCTCCCTGCCCTGACAAGCAACAAGTGCACGGAAGGCTATAAACAAGACCCACTTACGGTGCTCTTGACCCACTTAGAGCGCTCCACTGGCCTAGAGCCTCCTCCCGCAGCCGGCAGTTCCCCAGGGCTCGCCGTGCCCCGGAGCGAACTCGCCGACCGCAGGCTCCGCTCGCCGCCGCCCGGACCGGCGCCCTCAGGGCCTAAGCCCGGCCCGCGGGGGCAGCGCC
>VZTX01027663.1:0-121297 GCA_013400915.1 Pardalotus punctatus
CGCGAGCCCCCGCCCGTCACGTGACGCCGAGCCGGCCTCTCCGCGCCCTGCCTGTCACGTGCTGCCTCGCGCGGGCGGGCGGGCGTCGGACCCGGAAGTCGCGGCCGCTGCGGAGGCGCCGGGCGGGATGGGGGAGTCGATCCCGCTGGGAGCGCCGGTGCCGGTGGAGCAGGCCGTGCTGGAGACCTTCTTCTCCCACCTGGGCATCTTCTCCTACGACAAGGCCAAGGACAATGTGGAGAAGGAGCGGGAAGCCAACAAGAGCGCGGGGTCCAGCTGGCTGGCGCTGCTGGCCGGGCTGGCGCACCTGGCGGCGGCCGAGAAGGCCTATCACAGCATGACCTTCCTGGGACAGAAGCTAGGTACCGCTCCGGGGAGGGAGGGACCGGCTCTCCCGCCCCGCGCCGCTATGGCCTCCGGCTGGGGGCCTGCCCCGCGCTGGGCTCCGCGGGTGCGGAGCGGGCGGCTGGGAGGTCACCTGTCAGCCGGTGTTTGCACAGTGCTGCGTACCCGAGGTACCTGGGGGCCCCGCCTCGGTGGGTGCGTGCATGTGCGTCTGAAAGACACGTGCTGCGTTAGTAAGTGTCTGTGGGCCCGCTGAGAAATCGGCTGTGCCATTTGTGCTGCCCTTAGAGAATGAACGAGAGGACAGGTGCCGTGAAGGTGGCGCACTGGCTGTTGTGCCAGTCGGTGCATCTCGTCATTGCCGGCAGGGTACCTACCCGCCCTTCCCAAGATTTAGTCAGAGGTTTCTGTGTTGAGATGCGCTGACTGAGATACAGGTAAAGATGAGCTTACTGGGATGACCAAAGTGTTAAAGCTTTTTCACTTTATATTAGAGGTGAATATGTGTAAGTGTTCAGGCTGGAGATAGCATCCTAGAAGTTGTTACCAGTGCAGATACTGCAGGATCTAAGGAAGCTTTGGCCACGGTGTCAACTGCTGCTTGTTTTGTCAGTACATGAGTAGAAAAATCCCAAACTGGCACAGGATGAGCTTTCATGATGTTACCTTCTGTGCAAAGCTGCTTATTTTCCTTTTGAACTGCAGATGGACATGGAAAATGGATCAGGATATGAGTCTGATGTGTAACGCATTAAACCCTCATGAAAATTCTGCTTTCTTACTTAAGTGGTGACTTGAAACTATTTTGTAAGAAGATCTTTGCGGATAAAACTCTGTCTATCAGGCCGACTTTAAAGAGTGAATTTGGTGCTTGCAGAAAGGATGAGGGTGACAACAGAAAGGACAAAGTTTTGTTTGTTTATTTACTTCATAAACAACTGCAATAGATGATTCTTCCTCCTGCCTTTGTCTGGGGGGGCTGTTCATGTCCTAAAATGGGAGCTGCTTCACTGTAGTTGCCAGTTCTCTACCTTTCTACCTCAAATTTCAATGGTCACCTTTGAAAATTATATGTGTAAAAAGAATGTGGAAAGAGCTATTCACCATTACAAAATTTATAAGCAGTTTCGAAGTGGAACCTAAATTTGGAATCTTTGAAAGATTCAGACTCAGTCCCGGTGGTCTTTACTCTGCTGCAGCTGTTGAGTGCCAGAATGGCACATTAGGCCTTCTGGAAAGAGAAACAATGAAATAAGGGTAGTACATTTGTACAGGTTTTTGGTAATGTCAAAGTTAAATATCTTTTACTTTGAGCCTTTACTCCTGTCTTATTTTCTTTTTTAAATTCCTCGTAGTGTTGAGCAGGTAGAAAAGAGCACAGATGACTTCTTGTCCTCCTTCCTACTCTCCAAGTTTTAGTTACGGATTAACCTGCACTGTGGTCTCGTTGGGATAATGTGTGATTGTTTTCCCTTTGAATTCTGATTTATATTGAGATTGTATAGGGACTAGAAACATTTGATTTGTACACACAGATGTCACATGGTTCCCATTCAAAGGTTGCTTCACGAATTTGAGTGCTTCATGATTGAAGATGGATTGTTAAGGGAATTATCTGGAAAAGATCTAGAGTTATTAATAGGAGTGGAGGCTATTAAAATTTGATCAGTCAGGTAATGATGACTTAATTCTTCTGAATTCTGTAGATAACAGTATTTCCAGGTCATGTATCATAGTAGCAAATTTAACTGAACCTTGGGTTGCTTAAAAGTCAGGTCATAACTGAGGCAGCTGTGAGGGAGTTGTTGTTTTGCAGCAGCCATTGGCTGCTGAGACATGAAGTAGGCCAAGTGTAGCTTGCATGAAATTACATAAAGTGCTTCTGAGCATATGCTCTGTAATTCAGTTACTTGCAGAACAAAATGCTGATTTTTGTTTCTTTGTTAAAAGAAGTACTGTAATTAAACAACACTTACAAACAACTAGATATATAACCATAAGTACAAGGTTATATAGAATTTTCCAGTATTGCTGTCTATTTTTGCTGTCTCTGGATTTTGGTAATACCTCCATATTTATCTGAACAGGTGGTCAGTCATTCTTCAGCCGAAAGGACTCCATCCGAACCATCTACACATCTCTGCATAATGAGCTGAAGAAGGTGGTGGCGACGGGTCACAATGCACTAGGAGGAACAGCTCCTCATTTGGAAGAGCTGCTTTCTCACCTGTCTGAACAGCTCTGTTTTTTTGTTCAGGCTCGGATGGAAATTGCTGACTTCTATGAAAAAATGTACACGCTCAGCACCCAAAAGTTCATTAACTCTGAGGAACTGGTAAACATTTTGGAATCCATCTTAAAGAAATACAGTTCAAGGTCAGTGCTTCTTTGCTGGCAGTATGTACTCAGATGTGTGATCTGTAATACCTGATGTTGAAGTTCAAAGCAAGCCTAAAAACTTTGCTGTGCTTTGACTGCTGAGCAGCACAGTCCCATTACAAATTCATGTGTGAAGTCTGTGTTGGCCAGCAGCATCAGATGGATGAAGTTTCTTCAAAAGAAGAAAAATAACAAAGGGAAAAGTGGTGCTGCTAATGGTGTACTAGGAACCTTCCTTCCTATGCCTTAGTTAATACACAGCATGTTCGTTTTCAGTAGAGAGGAAGAGTGATTTTCTTTTTATAAGATGGAAGGCTTCTTGAGCTTTGTCAGGGAAGACGAAACAAGCCTTAATTCTGTGTGGACTTCAGTAAAAGTGACATAAATAAAGCAAATACTTGTGTGACAATTTTACTTTTAGACTATAATATGTATCTGCTTAGTTCTAAAAGCTACATCACAACTACCTTGCATTCCTGGGAGGGCTTTATGGTGCTCTGTTACCACTTCTCTTGAGAGGTGTTGGAGCCAGTAGAAGGTGCACCTCTGAGCCTTTAGTCCCTGCCAATACGGTTTCTTGAAGTTAAGATTTAATAGTTCCTGTTACAAAAATCCTGGGATGTTTCTAAATGAGGGTAGGATGGATATTTCATATCTAACTTACGTGCCTTGAAAGTGCTGGCAGTTTAAAAGAGAATTTTTGAATGCTTGTCAACAAACTCAAATTCTACCTCTTCATTTTAAACCAGAAAAGGTAGTCATTGTAGGAAGTTAACTGTCAAATGTGGTTGAGTTTTTTTAAATCTTTGTTAGTGATATAGTGTCTAAGAAGACTTCTGGGGAAAATATTCATAGGTCTTGTTTCAGTTATGACTTTTAAAGTGTTCTCCTAGGAAAAATCAAAGTAATTCCATGCTGTTTTCTGATATTCTAAATTGAAGCATGGCAGCTGAGTCCCTTATTATTTAGAGACAGCTTTGGCAAATTGCTACATAATTTTGCAATTTGAAGTCTATATGATCCTGCTAGTAATGTTCTGTAGTTCTTGGCTTGTGAACACTTAAAATACCAAGGCTGTTAGTCCAATAAAAACCTGAAACTTAGGTATATTTTCCTTGGTGTGATAAGCATTAAGGAGTAAAGGGAAGTAAGTTTAGGGGTTTACGTTTTTTTCTTGTAGGCAGCTTTTTTTGTATGTTTTTTGAAAAGTTGATTTCTGTTGCACACTAACCCTTGCCATCTGTTCTGAGCATGTGCTGAATCAACAGCACTGTTAAAAATCTGAAAACCATAACTTGTACTTTGATGAAGTGATTGGAGACTATACATGCATGCAAAATGTTTTACTATGCTATTTAAATAGATTTCAGCAATATGTTTGTGCCTCTAAGGCATATGTTATATAATATGTTTATATAATATATATTATATAACTATATATATTATAGCATATTTTAAAAAATAAATTATGTCTCCCGGGGAAGAATACTGATGATCTTGCTTTGGGTTAACAAGCAGTCTTTAAGATGGAGACAATCTAAGCTGCTGTTAGAGGTAATTCAGTAGCTGCAGTGTGCTCCTTCCCAGTGACGTACAGAATATTTCTGAAGAAAGTGGGTATAATGATATATTCCTTTAGTCCTTCCTTTTAGTTTCTTCATATCTCAGATCAGTTTCTGGGGTGTGTTCTCTTGGTATGTACTGGCTGCAAGGCATTTCTGCATTACAGGTGAAAGATGAAATAAACTCATCCTTACCCAGCTGTCTTCCCTCTACCAATATATTCCTCATTTGGAGTTGAGGATGTCTGCCATTATTCCAGCCAGCTGTGCTAAGGCCAGACAGAATGTGTTTTTTAGATAGGTTCTGGGCTTGGTTTCTTTCCTTTTTGTATGGAAATACCTGCTTGATGGTACAGGAACAGCAGAATTGACTGTTAACATGACCTATTGTTTGTATCTGAAATATCATTAATTCTTGAGCAGTTTAAAGGTGTTTTATTACTATTTTATTACTACTTATTATGTGCATGAATATGTGATCTGTGGAAGGAAATAAAAAGAAAATGTGGCTTCTTCACAGTCTGCAAAACAAAACTGCCATCCCTCTGGTTTCAAGAATGATTAGGGGGATATAAAATTTCCAATGTGTTTTTAAGTTTTAAACACTCTGGCTTATGAAATATTGTAAAAACTTGTCTGTTTTACATGATACTGAGCTCAGTTGAATGCTTCTATGTTATAAAACTCAATTACAACAGATATACTTAGTACATAACTTGCCAGTTTACTCTGCAACTGTATCAAACTTCTTAGCTGTTGTTGAGGTGTGTATTTTTGGATTAAAACAGTTCAGCAAATCCTGCTGGACAGTGAAACATTAAGAAAGCCATGAAGCAAAGTGGGAGGCTGTACATCAGAATGTTAATCCAGGAGACTTTGGCAGTGCTGCCTCAGTATGTATTTTTAAGTTGCTTTAGAGATTGAAGAATAACCTCCTTGGGCTGACTGCAAATGTATTTAAACCACTGTGCTATGTGTCACTTGATGGGACTGTGCAACAAGTAGTGTTGTATAATGCTTTTTTACCCTCTTAAAATACACAGCAACAAAACTGTTTTTCTGGTGAACACCAAAATCACTGGAGATATTTAATGTTGACTGTTAGAAATTATTTTTAGTTGGATCTTGTTTGTTCAAAGAATTGTAAATATGCTCTGGACTTCTCAGCCCACCAAAGTGGCCACTAAACACTGTATCTCTGCTACAGCAGGTCGACCACAGGGTTGCTGACATGTACTGTGTGTAGAAGGTGCCTGGTCACCCAGCCCAGCCTGTTTACACAATGTGGGGATCAGCTGCTTTATAATAATAATAATTTAGTTTTCTTCAAATAAATTTGGACTTGCATCTTAATAACAAATCCTTTCAAGATACAAATTGTGGCTTCAGAAAAAAGAGATGCTTACAGATAGTGATAAAATTGTCAGACATTTTTCACAAGCCAAAGTGTTAATGTTTGGACAAGAACTTAAGGGAAAATAAAAAGGTGATGAAGGGAGAAAGGGGTGAAAAGCCTGACATTTTCATTCTCTCTTCTGGTCCACAATAAAATGAAGTGTTTTAGTTTTGAACCATTTCCAAAGCAGGTTATATTTGTTGTGTCCTGGAAGCTGACAGGAATAATGACATTGCTTTAGTTTTGTCTGAAGATGGGCTGTTAAAAGTTGGAAAAATTCTGTATAGACTTTCTTCAGTAGTTTACTAATAAGACCCAATAATAAGATCCAAGATATTTTTCCGAAGTAAGAGTAAATCTGTCTTTAGTTGAATGGAAATCTCATGAGGTCTTGTCTTTGAACTTTCCATTGTTCTTTGTTAGAGACCTCTTTAAGTCCTAAATGCCAATGAGGGAGTACATATAATAAAAAGGCCACTTCTGTATTTGCTGAAGGCTCATTCTTTCTAAAGTTACATATTTTGCATTTCAGTTTTTCACTTTTTCAATTAAGTGTGTTATTATTTTTGATGTTATAAATTTGCAAGTAATTTGAGTATAATGGGAAGAGAAGTAGATTGCATCTGTATTATTTTTTCTGAACATTGGGGGAAAAAAGTGAGAAGAGGAAACAGTTAATTATGGTTCCAGTGACTAATTTTTCATGACAATTTCATTGTGACTTATTAAAAAACAACCTGCAAAACCAAGCTCAGCTTGGCTTCCTCATAGCTTTCTTATGTGAACAACAGATTTATAATATAATTCCTTTGATTTAACATAATGTCTTGCTGCTATTCCAGAAACATTATGACAGATATTATTGTCAGAAGAGATTTTAAATTGGAACAAGGTCACCTGAATTTAAAAAGAAATGGCGTTAAAGTAGTTCATGTTAAGATAAACAGTGATTGTTCTTGAACTGATGAAATATAACTCCCTTATTTTGATAGAGAAATAAATGTCTGACAGGTCTTTTTTTTTGTCAGATGTGAAGTGCTGTTTGTTCATGAAAATATTTACCCTAATTATGTAAAATGAACTGTTCTCTAAATTAACAATATTATTTTTTGTTTACACTTTTCTCTGCTTTGATGTTTGATCTTTTGTCCGTTAACTGGCAAATACTGTCTGATTATTTCACCATTGTGTACAGCAGTTCTCACGTCTTGACTAATGTTGTGTTTTCTAGATTTCATCATCCAATCCTCAGTCCTCTTGAAAGCAGTTTCCAGCTGGAGGTAGATGTGCTTGCACACCTCTTAAAGGCTCAGGCTCAGATCTCAGAGTGGAAATTCCTTCCATCCCTGGTCAACTTGCATAGTGCTCACACAAAGCTACAGACTTGGGGCCAAATTTTTGAGAAACAGCGGGAGACCAAGAAGCACCTGTTTGGAGGGCAGTCTCAGAAGGCTGTACAACCTCCCCACCTCTTTCTCTGGCTGATGAAGCTCAAAAACATTCTCCTTGCCAAGTTTAGCTTTTACTTTCATGAGGCCCTTAGTCGACAGACAACAGCATCTGAAATGAAAACTTTGACTGCTAAAACAAATCCTGATTACTTTGGGAAAATTTCCAGCTTCATCCGGAAGTATGATGCTGTCAATGTTTCCTTAATTTTTGACAATCGTGGATCAGAGAGTTTTCAGGGACATGGTTATCATCATCCCCATTCATACAGGGAAGCCCCCAAAGGAGTGGATCAGTATCCTGCAGTGGTGTCTCTGCCCAGTGACAGGCCTGTTATGCACTGGCCCAATGTGATCATGATTATGACTGATAGAACCTCTGACCTCAACAGTTTGGAGAAGGTTGTTCACTTCTACGATGACAAAGTCCAAAGCACCTACTTTCTGACTCGCCCCGAACCTCACTTTACCATTGTAGTTATTTTTGAGTCCAAGAAGTCAGAAAGGGACTATCATTTTATTTCTTTTCTCAATGAAATTTCACATTCCCTTAAGAACTCCAAAGCTTTTGCAAGCTTGAAGCCTGGATCCAAAGGGTGAAATACAAACTGCTTACAAGTTGTCAAGGCAGTGTGCCAGCCTTGAGGGAGCTGTACCTGTCAGAGTTAGATAAATTTGTGATTCTCAGAGTCTAATTGAAAAGGAACCATTTTTAAAAATGTTATATGTTCCTTTTTTTTTTTTAAGCTAACAAACACTTGAAGAAAAGTATTTTTTGGGCAGTACTCAGTGGGGCAACTTAATTGTGAGATGCTAAAGGGCCACTGTGGGATTTTTTTGGTGTGATTTTCAAATTTCAGTATGATTTATTTTTTCAGTCCACAATTTTGTTGCCTGTATCAGAAAGGAATATATGCACTTTATCTTAGTCTGATCATTGACTGTCTTCTACAGAGTTTATTGAAAATGTTGGGAGGATGGAAGATAGTATCTTTTCAGAAAACTGCATTGCCTGACAGGAATGGTTTCTGGGAACTAAACACTGATGCAAGGGAATATTAAAAAAAGTGAACCTGCAAAAACACATTTTAAATAAAAATATGAGAATCAGAAAAGGCACTATTGTTAATTGCAATTTAGTTTTCAAATAGTTTAAAATGATAATTGAGGTCTCTGACACTCTCTGTTAAGCACTGGTATCTATTCTAAAGGCCCTGTGTCATAAAGCTTGGTCATTGCTCCAGGACTTGGGCTGGGACAAGAAAAGCTGCAGCATGGCCTTAAAGGCCAGTATTCACTGGACTGCTGTGACAGTGTGGGTCCAGTCTTGGCTCAGACTAACTGAAGGAGACAAGCTGAATTTGAGCAGGTGTTCTAGAAGGAACAGCTCCGTGTAAAAAGCACCAAGGCTCTTTTCAAATTGTGATTTTGTCTGGCTAACTTAAAATAGTAATAAAGGCAGTAGGAAATGCCCTTTCTAAATGATTTATTGTCTAATTTGCTGTTAGTGTCAACCTAGATTTGTTTTCAGGTTTTTTTCTCTCTATTTTTTTTCTCTCTGTTCAGTTTTAAGTAATTTCATAATTAAGCAAAAACACTTTGGGGATTTGGATTTAAATATATAGCCTATGCAGTACGTTTACCTCATTCTTTCACCACTTTTAGTCTGCAGGGTTGGAAAAAGTATGTTTTCTAGTTACCCTGAAAGTGCTTTAATTTGGAAATAAGGGTTTCCAAATACAATAAGGGGGTCAATTTGGCTGTACCTCTAGCCTTACATTGCAGGATTCTTCTGACTGTTAGCTATGCAGTTGTGCACGCACTTTCACGGGGGTTCAGGAGAACTGATGTATATATAGGTGTAGTAAAGTAAGGTCATTCATTGACACTGTGTAATGTATAACATCAGGTTTGTTTTAAAAGGGAGTTTAAGTTAAAATGTTGGTTTCTGTTAAGACTGAACTATAAAAGATACCTTTGAGAATGTGTCTTTTAATGATTCCCTTTCTCTCCCACAAAAGGTTGTGGTAACTTGTCTTGCCTCCCTGCAAATGCTGATTTTTTACAATTATATAAGTATGTTCTGTTCTTGAAATACAACTCTGACTTTCCACCTTGTGCCAAATGGAGCCTTCCACGCTTTACTCTAATTATGTGTTAGTCTGTTGTGAATATCTGTGCTACTGCCTTTCACCTGAAGTCTTGGTCTGACTGCAGCTCAGTATGCTCTTTGCCATTGGAAAATAACAGGAGTTGCAAATACACCAGCAGCTGGAGGGCACCTGTTTTTTTGTAAGAGTATTAACCTTTGCAGCTTGAATTCCCTTTTAACAGGACAAAGTTGCAAATGGCAGTATTGAGAGAGTTAGTGTGCTTCCCTCTGTGGGACAATGACCTTGTAATAACATGTAATTTTGACTTCCTCAGCCTGGCTAACACAAAAAAACCTGTCACCAGAACTGATTCCCAGTCTTCAGCAGTGTAAATAAAGTGTTGTACAAAAAATCTGTCCGTCTGTACAGTATTTCCCTGTTATAGTATCTGTGAGAAAGGGGAGAGAAAACTCAAGGAAGAAACTGTGTGTGGTACCGACAAGTTCTTGTTCGTTTCTGAGTTGCAAGGGAGAAGTTGGAAGAGGTGAAAGGGATGTCTGCTGTCCTTGGGAGCAGACCAGCAGTTGCAACCAGCAGACAACTTTTACCAGTTGCTAAAATGGCTAGAGGCTGTTCCCAGTGGTTTTTATGGGGAGAGGAAAAGGAGGTGACTGTTCAGCAGACCTGGTAGCTCACATTGCACTCCTGCCATTGTTCTTGGCAAGCGGTGTCTTAGAAGGGAAGGGATTCTGGGTGAAGTTTTCTGTGCAGGAGGAGGGGGTTTGGTGCAGTTTTTTCTTCAGAGGATCTTGGGGAAGCTATCACAGGAGCCTTGTGATTTGTGGATAAGTATTTCTGAATATTTCAGTTGATGAAGAACAAAATGGAGCCATAACCTTTACCCTCATGGTGTGGGAAGGGAGGGAATGGGAAAGATTTGTGGGCAAACGGTAGAGAGAATTGGGTGCTAGAGAAACTTGTGGGGCTGTCTCAATTTCAGAGTCCTGTCACTGAGGCTCTACTTGTAAGATCTCAGCCTTAAATTAATATAATATGGGGAGCAGAAAACTCAGGCCGTAGGAAGTGGCTTGGATGAAGACAGGTGAAGCTGAAGAGAGGTGACATACAATGAATATGGAATAGTTTTGTAGAGTTGAGGTGTGCTGTGACCAAAAACGAAGTGTGGGGAGTGTGAGTGTGTGGGATGAATGAATATGGATTTGTGAGATCCATGAAGACTCATGGCACAGTTTCTTATTTGATCCTTTATGGAATTTATGTTTTAAATTACAAATGAGGTAATGGGGAGACTGCATTGGGTTCAAACTGAAAGATTAGATACGTGGAAGCAAATTCTTTGCTACGAGCATAGTGAGATACTGGAACAGGCTGCCCAGAAAAGCTCTGACTGCCCCATCCCTGGCCAGGTTGGATGGGACTTGAAGCAACCTGGTCTAGTGGAATGTGTCTCCATCCATGGCAGGGGCTTGAAAGTTGATGGTCTTTAAGCCTCTGTCAATCCCAACCATTCTGTGATTCTGTATCTATGATGTAAAACTGGCTAGGCCAGTAATGAAAACCTGCATAATTAAGCAAAGGGGGGAGAACGTATCTGTGGTTAAGTGAAGGTGACCAGAAACTCAGTAACTGGAAAAAAATATGTTCATTACTAACTCCAGCACAGGAAAGATTGATCAGTCTCTTTACTATAAGAACTGGAAAACAAATAGACTTTTGCTGAACTGGGTAATGCTTCCAGCTTTTCCTCTGCACCAATTTGGCTAAGTGACATTAAATGTGCTAATGTACTTTGAAAGTCATGTATAAATGACTGCTTTAAATGCAAGATGTAAAGATATTTATGATAGCATACTGAAAGCCATTGCTTCCAAACATATTTAAACATTTTAAAAACAGGTACTGAGATTTTATATTCCCAGTGCCACTCAGATTGCTTAGAATAGCAGTGTTGAAGCTTATCTTGTAGCAAATTTCATGTACCTCATCACTTGCTTGAGTCCATGAGGATATTGGCAGAATATTTAATTTAGTATCCTTTGCCTGCAGTGTGATTTTGACAGCAAATGTATTCTAAGATGTCTTAGATATTTTATATTTATGTCTTGTAAGCTGTTTTCTTTTGCATGTGGTATTCAGGTGTTTTCTTGAATAAAACATTTTTCCATTTCTTCTCCCTTTGCATAAAGATAGTGCAGGGAATAGAAACTAATATATTTTGTATTGTGCTGTGAAGGACTGCAGCATATGCATAATGCACGTAATATTCAGGCTTTAATGATCTAAAAGTAACAGAAACTCCTGGTATCTATTTGAATGCTAACACCTAGTGCTTATCTAATCCACTTAAAAAAATTATTTGCACTATAGCAGAAAGTAATTTTATGGCACTCACACAGTTAATCATTGCTCTGGTCCACTCTTCATGGATGAGCCTTTTGAGACATTTGTGATCATTATCATTAATCTGAAGCTTCTTTGTGTATGTGCTGCAGGTCAGCCTGCTGCTGCCTTTTGCTGCACTGGGTCCCAGTCTTCTCATAGCCAAGCTTTGCTTAAGAAAATGCTAAAGTGTGCTGTACTTCATTCCTCCAGTCCTCTTTTTTAGCCCAGTACCTACAACCTCTCATCTTGCAGAATGCAGGATGTCACACAGTGTGGCTGGTCCTGGGCTTCTGGTGAGCTCTGGGGTTGCTTCCAGAAGTGCCGGCACTAAGCTAACTTAGTTGGCTGAAAACTTTGGTGTTTCTGCCCTGTTTGCTCCAGAAGTCCTGTTTTCAGGCTCCCAGAGATGTAAGGTAGCCCTGCCAGGGTGGATGCAGCAGAGGCCAAGCACTGCTTATTTGCTTGGGCTCTGCCTGAGCCTCAGGAGCAGTAGGTCAGTGTTGTGTCCGCAGGAACAGCTACTGAGCAGCCCAGCAGGGATGGCCTTTGGGCTGCAATTCTGTAAAAGCAGGAGCTGTTTGTTGGGAAAAGCAGAAGAGGCTCTGGAAATGAGAATGCTGACAAAGGACAGCAACAGCATAATGCTTTGCAGACCTGACAAAAATAATATAAAAGCCAAATGTGAGATGGAACTCTGATTTCATGATTTAAACATGAAGTCTTATTTGGAGGATAAAGGTAACAGATTTTTGCGATGGAATTTCTTTAAGTACTTGATAATTTTCTCCAGGAGCTGCTTCTTTCCCTCTGTTGTGCATGCATGCACTCAACACATGGCCTGACTCATTTTGGTAATTTCTACGGAGCTTTCCTTGGAGAGTTTGCCTGTTTGACCTCAGTTGTCTCCTAACTTTCAACCTGGCATTGCAGCCACTGGGTTTGGGGTAGGGTAACAGAGTTCTCCACCTTGCAGCTGGGACGTGACTGTGTCCCAGCTGCACATGACAGCAGTGAGAAGAACAAAATGCGGGAGAAGGGAAGACAAGTCACTACAAGATGGGCTTGGGCAGATGACAGCTCTTGGCAAGACAGGCAAGGAGAAAACAGACACAGAAGGACTGCATTGCAGATGGATCATGAGCAGAAGATATTTACTGGCCCCTCTGCATTGCTGGCCAAATTTCACAGGAATCTCTATAAATTTTATGTGCTGAAAAA
Source organism: Pardalotus punctatus (assembly GCA_013400915.1). Classification (NCBI taxonomy): domain Eukaryota; kingdom Metazoa; phylum Chordata; class Aves; order Passeriformes; family Pardalotidae; genus Pardalotus; species Pardalotus punctatus. The sequence continues at coordinate 12,845 of VZTX01027663.1, forward strand.
CTGTGTGAGACCCCACCTGTAGTTGCAGCTGCTTGTTTTATGTGACTACTTTAAAATAGCTGTATTCTTTCTAGGGGGATGGTGTTCCATCTTTAGGTACCAGCAGCCTTGGCAAAGCAGCTGGTTTTGAGCAGATTATTAAGACAAGATTTGTGGTATCCTGTTATTAGCTGGGATATGCTGCTACAATGCTACAAGTTAACATCTGAAGCTTCAGAGCAGTGAAATGTTGGGCTTTATTTGTGCAGCTCTCTGCTGAGAGGCTAAAATATTTAGTGGCACTAAGTTTTTGGCTCTGCTGGTACTGAGAATCTCTTTAGTGTGTGCAAGTTGAATTCCTCAGTTCAGAGCCATAAAGAGCCAGCATCACCACAGTCTTGTACTGGGATACACAACCTTGAACAAAGAATTGTGCTTCCTGTGGGAAGGGTGATGTGATCCATGGCAAAATGAGGGCCAGTGAGAGATGCTGAGGTTAGGCTGGGAGTATCCCTATTGAAGGGAATTTCCAGCCTTTCATTTTGTCTTGGAGTTAGTTCTGTCTGGGAACACAAGCACAGGAAATTGCCACCCACAGTATGGAATAGCCTGATGATCTCTTAAACATTTACTTAGTAAAATGTCATACCCAAGATCAATGTTGTCTTTGACCAGGGGAATCCAAGTCAACCTCTCCCTCTTCTATGTGGTTATGCAGATGTTCAGAGCCTCCAGGTATTTCCTCTTCTTTGTCAGGTGAGGAGCAAGCTTCCTCTCCCTGGCCTTGGATAATGCTCTTGGCAATCGGGTGAGGGGAGGTTAAATTGTCTGAAGAGGAGAAACTCATGCTTTCTGGGTGGGTGCAGCCAGAACTGGTTCACACTCATCCCTGTGAGCAGTAGGCAAGGGACCACCCTGCTTTCAGCAGGATTGGGGGTGACTACTGCAGCCTGGAGTTACATCTCCTCCCAGTGCACTTGTTAGTCTGGTTCTTCAGGGACAGGGAATGATGCTTCACCAAGGACTATGACTGCCTGAGACCTCCATAGCACCTAGAGGTAAAACTCTAGGAAGACAACACTTAAAGAGTGAAAACTTGGGTTATAATACCATGCCTTTCACGTGAGGGCTCTACATCAGACTTGTAGCAGGAGAGCTGAGGCTGCTTTTGCCTCCAGCCTTCCAGCTGCCTCCTGCCTTCAGTCTGAGAGAGGCCAGCACTTGTCAGAGGGATGGGATGAGAGATTGGGAGTACTAACAGGTTTGGCTTTCTGCTTTTAATCTGGTGATGCAAATTTGCCCAAACTATTTTTAAAAATTGACAGATTAAGTCCCATTCTAGGTGTGGAGCTTGTCTCTGAGTGAAGTGCCTGGAGCTCTGCTGAAGGCAAAATGTGTAAGCCAAATAAAAGCTACTTTTCCTTTCTCTTCATGCATCCCTGTCTGGAAAGAGCAAGAGCAAATTACTTTCAAGTGTCATTGGATAATAGCTTTTTGGGAAAAACCTGATCCTCATTTATTGTTACACAAGCAGGGAATTAGTGCAACGAATCAAGTCTCCACCTCACTCTCCTAAGCAATTTATCTACAATTTTGCCTGGAAATTCAAGAGAATTGGATGATCAGCCATCTCCATGATGAAGTTACACTGTGCACTCGGGCTGGCTTTGCTTGAAGGATTTCAAAATTTTCTATGCTGAGTTTTCCCAGCAGAGGAGTTTCTCAAGCTGGTTGACCTACTGACTGTACCTTGCAGCAAGAGAAGCAGGAGGCAAATTTCTGAAGTTGTGTGTTATTCACTCTCTATCAAATATAAAAATAAATGGGTATAAATCTTGGTCCAGCCTGGTGGGATTTGTGGCACTATCTAATTTTTCTTGCTATCCCTGTAGACTGAAATTATATCCCAGATCTTTATCCCTGAAAATGTAAGGCTCTCAGTATCTAAATATGCTGTGGGTGCTTCAGGCTCATCTCTGCTTAGGACTGATATGTTAAAATAATGGCTTCTAAGTTAGGAATGGCTCGTTCTAGTTGTTTTTCTCTGAAATCATAAGACACCAATTAAAAATCCCACCACTATCTTATTAATGAATTTTGTAGTATGTCCAAGAAGGTGCAAGTCAAGAAATGGAACAGTCACAAGCTCTTGCTATATCTGCCTTTAAAGCTGTCAATGAAAATATCTTCAGGGGGCTAAGATAATAATATATTGAAACGATAAGGCTCATGGCTCAGCATGTAATTTACTCATCAAACACTGAGGAACTCATCCATCTGGAATGTTATTCTGCAAATGTACATTAAAGGGACTTTATTATTTTATGCTTTTCATGGCTGCATTTTCTTAAGCACTTGTTTTTGTAAGTTATGTTTGAAATGAGCCAGATACAGCTTTTTCCAAAGCTGGAGACATTCAAAGACTGCAGAATGTGGGCTTGAAATTTAGTGCAGGTCAACAGATTCCTATTTGCGTTTTCTGTACCATTTCTTAATGCATATGCTTGATATGTTAAACCACATTTTTGCTTCAGTAAAGCAGAAGAAGTTCCACTAGAGGGTGGTATTACTACAAAAAAAAAAAAAAAGTTGTTCGGAATCTCTTTCCAGAATAAAATAATTTATACTCTTCTACATGTTTATAAACATGGGATAGATTTTAGATTTTACTGCTTTAGTCTGATTTGTTTAAGTCTTGTTGGCTTTTTTCCCCATAGAGTGATTTGTAGTTCTGTTTCAGCTGTAAACAGCAATAGCAGCTATCTAGTTTCATACCTTTATGTATATATGAATACTAAAATGATGTTGTTTCATCTTCTCTGTGACAAACTTCTCTATTGATTGCAAAAAAATCTGTAAAAGAGCTTTCATTATTTTTTTTTTTCTCTTGAAAACTACCTGTTCACTTAAACTTTCATTCCAGTTTAGAAAAGATGGAGTGTTTTTTTTCTTTGCTTTTTATTTCCCTAAACAGTGAGAGAACAAAAAAATTATTGTTTACCAAGGCAGTGCAGTATGATCTGTTAAAGGCCATATAGGGAGAATCAGGCTAGGGTTTAAGCCTAATGCAAAGTAATAGGATTTTGGAAGTCTAATGTGGGCAGAGCTACTGCGGTATATAAGTATATATAAATATAGTATAAGAGTATGTGTGCCACCCCAGTGCTGCCCTTGGCATGGAGACGGAGGAGCTTTGCTAATGCTACAGCTTGCATCAGCCCCAAGGAGAACCTGCAGGAGGCAGAGGAGGAGTGTGAGAAATGAAGGGGAAATGGAAGGGACACAGGGTCACAGGAGAAGCCAGCAGGACCTTCTTTTGTCCCACCTGTCCTCCAAGAGGAGAACAAGCCGATTTCATGGCACTTTCAGCATGATTGATACACACAGAACGTACCTGCAGCACCTGAGGGTGCAGGCTTGCTGTGCCCGGGAGTCAGGTGGGGATGGTGTAGCCAGAGAGCGACAAATTCCTCCAAACCTGTTGCATCTTTTTGTGATGACAGCCAAGCTTGTGATTCACCCTCTGCCCCCAGACTGGGTCAAACCCCAGTAATTGTATATATTTTTCCTTCTTTCATGTTGGAAGGTAGCTGGATGAAAGACATTATCTAGCCACAACTTTCTGGGCTTTGGTGGGACCTGAGAAGCATTAGTGTGCATTTCCCTGCTGCTGTTTTACATCACTGCACATGACGACTACACTGCCGGGGGGCAGCATTCCAGCCTGAGCTGGAGTGTTAAAAGGATGATCGCATGGGGTTTGGTGGTGCTCAGTGAACGCATTCCTGCACCATGACAATGTTGAAATCCTGGCTCTTCAGGGGACAGGACGGTGCCTTTGAACTGATATTGCGACTGCGTGCATAGGATGCAAATGCAGCATGCAAAGCCACCCTGTGGTGTGCTGGATTAATAGAACAGATTTTCAATGAATCATTGGGAAGATTAAATTTTCTACTTGCATTTAATCTTAGCCTGATAAATCATTCGGGAGGAAAAAAAACACAAATCCAACAGTAAAATACATGAAATTATCAGCTCCACTGATGAGACAGATTTGGGTTTGGAGAGCTGGTAGTGGTGGGGAGCTTGGCTGACAGTGTGGGGCTGGGGGAACATGGAAGGAGGTTGGATTACACTGCAAAGACAGGTTGGGGTGGGACCAGCAGCAGGGCAGAGCCAAGAGCCCTGGTGTTTCCTCCTTATTTGCACACTGGCCTTTGTGTGTATGGTTAAAAACTAATAATGTTCAGCCAGTTATTATAGCAATGGTGTGGCACGAGTTGTCATGGTGATGAAGCAGAATTTTTCATCACGTTCCTTCAGGAGGGTGATGGATGCCATTCTGGGGGACTCTGAACTTGACCATTCACCTCATGTGTACAGAAACACCTGCACCTGCTGCAGTCAGTGAGCATGTCCTTCCAGTGCCATTACCTAGTTTCCCATGTCCTGATGCTAAATTTTTCTTTCACATTTATAAAGTTAAGAACACCCTGATAAGCCATAAATTGCTAAGCCAAACCTAATTATGTGCACTATTATTATACAAGGTGTGTTAATAAAACACAGTTCTGGCCCTGGGGCTCTTCCCAGACACTTTGTGCGTGCTCTTTACCTGTGTATCTGCCAATGACACAACTCAATAGCCCATTAGATGCCCATTTGAAAAAAAGTAATTTTAAGCTGATCTGAAGTAAATTTGCTTCAAATACTCCCATTTAACACAGAAAAATGTGTGTTCTGCCCTGGAAATGCATCTTTTTTCAGTTTTATTTAAATTGCCTTTGCTTTCTCTTACTTCTTGGGCTTTAAGAACAATACAGTCTTTTTCCCTTACTCATGAGCTAGGCATGGGTTCCTCCTTGTCAGGGCCTTTTTCATAGAGGTGACCAAGAGAACCAGTGCACTGTATGTGTATGATACTGCTTTCAGTGGTTCTTTCCTTAGGAGATCAGGTGTAATGCCTATTTTACCCCTGCAGGAACCAAGAACATACGTATCAGCCATGTTTCTTCAGTTGTGCAAGAAAGTAAACCTCCTAGACTGCAGAGCACATCCAGCAATTTGCTTTTGTAAGGATAAAAATGCACTCAGCTTGACTCAGGGTGATGACTGTTTTGAAAGAACATAATATTCTGTTCATCAGCTACTTTTAAAAATCCCTAAACCCTTCACTACATGCAAGTTTCTGTGCTAAATCATATACTTCAAAATGAAGCCTGATAAAAGGCAGTTGTGGTCAGGCAGTAGGGGTGTTTCTCAAGAGGGTTTATATTTTGCTTTCATAAACACTGATTTGCAGGCACCAGGAAGTCCAGGAAAAGGAAAATCAGAATTTCGGGTGTACAACTTAATAGCACTGGTATTTCATAAGTGTCTCCAATTTAATTTTGTGCTGTGCTTCTTTGCAGGTAAATTTTGGCTGTGCCAGCAGAACTGTATTAACTGCCAGGGAGCATAGGAACAATATTGGCTCAGAAATGTATTGGGATTTGGACTTGTATAGTGTTGGGTAGGAATCTAGGTTATGCTCAAGGCTGCTGCTTTGGATTTAGGAAAATAATCACAGATATGTTTTAAGTCCTTTTTCTTAAAAAAGCTCTGATTGCTATATGCTTCAGCATTCTACTGATATGAGGAGCACCATTGGCTACAGGTCCTGGAGTGCTTGTTCTAGCTCATCTAAGCAAAGTCCACCTCTTACAGCACCACTATCGACATCTACAGAAGCCAGGGTTTTTTTCTTTTACTTTTCCCTTTGTTTGGAGTTTTATAATTATTCAAAAAAAATATGTTAAACTCCTTAACCCAAAGAACTAAGTTTAAAGAAATTCACTGAGTTGTGTGGTTTCCATGTAGTAATTTAAGGGGAAAAAAAAAATAAAAAGGAAATGAGGCCTCTGGGTGATGTAAAGTCTAAGGTGCAGGTTGCTGAGCTACCACTGCATGCTGGTTCTGGTTTTCCAAAATTTCCTGGACTTATCTAAGAGTCCCTTTTAGTGATTGGGTACAGAGCTACATGGACCTGTGCTCAAACCTGGTGTAGCCCTCCTTGATAGACTTCTTAGGCTTCTCAGAGCCATTAGTTTTACAAGGAGCTGTGTAAAATATTGGGAAAATGTTGTTCCATCTCATTAAAGAACTGGCAGGTGTGCCACCTCTGTTGTATCACCTCATTGTCCTACTGTTTGTTTGCTTTTCATACAAAATATTCCAAGCTTTTGCTCACTTGAATCTTTCAAGTGTTGGACTTAAATCCAGAGTGTCCTTGGGTTTTCCCATTGACGCTGAAAGATAATTGCAAAGTGGGAGGCTTGTGCAGTGCCCATCTTATTCTTCTGATGTTGCATCAGCCCTGGAAGCCTTTCAAAGCCTCCCCAGACAGTCCCCCCTCTCTGCTAGGATCTGCTCAGTTTACTTTTGTTTGGGTTAATGCAAGTCTGTGGTCATGGGGCAATTACAAATAAATGAAGTATGAAAGACTTCACAGGACCTTTATTTGGATATCTAGTCAGGCATAAACTGTGATGTCAGTGCAGCTGTGTCCCAGATCCGGTGACACCAGTGAATAAAGATTTGTAAACTGCGCTATTGTTCTGCAGGTACATTATTGTATATGATTTTTGGCAGGTGGCCTCAAGAAATCTCATACCAAGGTGATTTTTTTTCTGCCTTATCAGTCTTTCTGATGATAAAAGAAAACTGGCTTTTGAAATCATGAATAACTCTGGCATTACACTGGTACAGATTAGAAGATTTATGCCCAGACTTGTGGAGTGCTCCCACCCCTCTTCCTCCCTAATGAAAGACATGGTTCCTGTCACTGTATTTTGAGAGAGGTGGATTTAACTCTGTTCAGCTGCTGAAAAACTTTGAAGCTTGATGAGATGAATTATACTGTTGGAAGTCACACAAGTAACTTCCTACAGCAGAGACTGCTCACAAAATTAGAAGACCTGCAAGCCCACTAATGAGTAAATTCGGGTTTTATAAGCTCTGAGGGAACTTTTCACTGATGTTAAACTAACTCTATTAGATACAGCTGAACCCCTTATCTTTGGGGAAAGTCTTTATTTACAGGGACAGCACTGGTTCATAAACTTGTTCTCTTGAGAGGAGGAGGGTTTATGAATTGCTGCAAATATTTTAATAGGAAGTTCTGATGAGGGAATGTTTGTCCTAGAGATTTTTCCAAGATGTTCGACAAACCATCGCAGTTAGTAGGTTCGTAGAGATGATTTTAAACAGAAGTGAAACTCATCTGATATGTACATTGCTGCTTCTTTACACGGCAAGGAGTGTTAATGAGATGTTGCAGCATGCTACAAAGAACTACCAAAAGAAATCGTCCCAGTGTGGCCCAGCCTTTTTCCTTGTGTGAACAAAGTCAAGCAACAGATGACAGGCTCTCGATGCTCTGCCATGAATGGACTGCAGAACACTGCTCATTAAAATGCAAAGTCCAGGAAGGAGGAGAAGTTGGCATCCACATGAAGGCCACTGGGATGCTCATGGACTGGATTTGATGGTGGGAAACACATGCACTGCATTAAAGATGATTCAACATGGGATATTGTCCCCTTTAGTCTTCCTAAATATGAGAATATATGTACATTCATAAAACACTTGAGGAATGTTATCCCTGTTTGATCGGTCTGTCGGCTTGGGAATGATGTTAGGGATATTTGCCAAAGCCTTGGGAGTGGGGAACACCCATCCTCCAGGTTTGGGGTAGGGGTGTGAAACCTGTTTGCATGTGTATGCTCATGTGCGTGTGTGTGTAATGGAGACTGGAAAGAGAAAACAAGAGATATTGATTTTGTCCTTGCAGGGATCCAGAAGTAGCTGGTTGCACAAAAAATGAGAGAAATGAAAAATGATGTTGTAGCACTTCAATCAAGTGGCTTCTAAAAAAAATAAATATGGGGATTATTTCTCTATAAAACACTCTAAAATCTCACTAAGGGACAGTTGATGTTAACAGATACATTTAAAAGGAAACAGTCTCAAAAAGATAATGTTTCTGAAAAGTCAGTGGCTGCAGGACATTTGCAAACCATAAATGATTAACAGATGGAGTTTAAAAGGCCATGAGTTTCCATCCCTTCCCTCAATGCTCACAACTGAAGGAAACACATAGGAAGGATCTTTAGGCAGGTAAGAGCTGAGACTTGTGAGTACTTGCCACTTATAAGAGAGTTAGGAAAACCTCAAATTATATGACTTACAAATATACCTGAACTCCTCCTTGGGGTTCTGCTGAGCCATGGGCAGCATGTGCTGCTGGAGGGAGGAAGAGCAGTCCGGTTTCAGTGTCCTCAGATTGCCGTGCTGAACTCCTTAAATAAAACACAAGGCTGCTAAATTTTTCATCTGTCTCTCTCAAATAGAAGTCCTTAGTCTGACAGCGTTTCCTTTGCATTCTTAAGTATTACTATTTTAATAGCAATACCTGGTCCCCAGCGCCCTAACTTGTAGTTTGGGTTTTCTCTGTGTGCCCTGGGTCCTCTCTCTGCACAAGGGAGCTGAGACATCCCAAAGCTCTTAGCCAGAACTGACTTGTAATTTTCCAGTAAGTCGTCGTGCCATCAGGAAATGCTGCTTTGTGAAACCCAGGGTATTTCCTGAAGACATACTTCACATCAATATTTTTTTCTAGAAAGAGCAAAACAAACTAACAAAAAAAAGCATTTTGCCTATGTTTAAGCAGATTGGTTTATATAAGATTTTACAATGAAAAGCATTTATCCTATAAGGATGAAAAATGCAGCAAAGCATTTCAATAAAATATTCCTTTACTAAAAAGTTACAGAGATTCTTTTGTCCATTTTTATTATGGAAAATATATTGAAGCTTGCAGAATTTGCTGTGAAAGGGGAAATCCTATTAAAGCCAGCTTTGTTTTCTCTCTTTGTGCTGCTTTGTTTTATGTCTTGTATTAATGAGGTGTTCAGCTGTGCAAGAAATAATGTTTTCTCAGTTTGTGGCTGACTTTTTGATTGCTTAAACTTATTTGCTGTATGATATCTTTACAGTCCAGGCTTTTGTAATTCATAACTTAGGTATACAATACTTCATAAAGATGCAACGTAGAGTTAATATTCTGTATATAGAATGAGAGATGCAGTTGAATTTAACTCTTGAGCCTCTCAAGGAGATGGCAGAACTCCCTTGCTTGGTGTTTCAATCTGGAAGAAAGCATGCCCCTTGTAAAAGAGACCGAGTTAAACAGAAGCTATTCAGGGGCTATTGGACAGTTTGGTTTAGGCCTTTTGGAGGGTTTTTCCTCAAAAAAATTCAGACAGTATATTTTGTAGTACAAGCCAATAGAATAAGTCTTATGCTCCTGTATAAGTTTACTTGCTGGGGACTGGGATTTTGCTTGAGGCCAAATGCCAGTGCTCCCACCATGAAATGTGCATTCAGCTCCCCTTAAAAGGTAAACCCCATGGAAAACCCACACAAATTATGAGAAGCTGTTATGAACTGAACCATGAATTTTTAATATTCAGTTACCCTGAGGTACAAGCTAGAGCTTAAAATAAAGTGTTTTATATTTCATACTCTGAGTAGTGCATGCAACGATACAGGAAGGGAAATGAAGTTTCCAAAGGACTCTCTGCTTTGGGTTAAACAGGACAGTTTTAGAAACAGTCTTCCTGGAGACAGAATTGTACCAGATCTGTGTGCAGGCACAAAAATCTGGTGGTGCCTTTCATTCCCTGTCCTTGTCTGGTGTCTCACCTCCTGCATCATCCAGACTCCTTGTACAGCCTCAGTGGCCAGCTCAGTGTGGGCTGCCATTCCTGCTTTCAACAACACGGCAGTGGACACAAAATCACTTGTGGTGGATAGGAAGCTTGATAGGAATTCAAGCATCACTTTTCACCTGAATTGCTGTGACCTTTTTTTTTCCCCTCCCTGATATTCTAAGTGTTGAAACATCTGCAACTTCCCCCAGGCCCTGCTGCTTCCTTTCCCCGCACACCCTGTCCCGGCAGGGAGGATACCCTGCAGCAAGGTATCTCCCAGCACTCGGGTACACGAGAGTAAGTTGGACCCGGCTCATTACCTCTTTGGCTGAATCTTTTGTCCCATATTCTTGCCACTCTAACACAGAATCATCTTCTGCCCAGTCTAAGAGAATCCCACATTGAAGTCCTTCCCCTGTCAAACTCTGCCCCGAGTGGAGTGGGACACCAGAGGTACTGGGCAGTATTTCCCAGAGAGAGGATTGAATTACAAATGCCCTGGAGAAAAGCGCACCAGTCCCATTACAGTGCTATCTCAGCAGAAGTTAAGAACAAACCTGATTATCCCTCACTCTTACTCAGCAATACTGGAAAATATTCCTGCACATAAGCATAACCCCAAAGTAATTTGTATTTCCTTTTGCAGAACTGCAGCACCTAATTCTGGAAGCATTTCTGCCACATACAAATTTTTTTTCCTGCTTGATGTGTTTTGCTTGATACTGGAATCCTTCCTTTAGTCAGATGAGATGTGACTGTTCCCAGTGCTTTGAAAAGTGGATGCAGTGGGGAAACTGATCCAATGCAGGCACTGGAGATACTTGTGTTTGCTTTAGCAAAGAGAGTGAAGAGCCTCAGGGAAGATGTCTGACACTCAGTAACCTTGCAGGGATGGGACAGGTGACATATTTACCTCCAGTCCTCCTCGAAGAGAGCAAGATGTGAACTGTCTCTTCCTACATTTGAGTGTTGCTTTACTTGGACCATGACACATGGGATTCAGAGTATATTAGAGGAGTTGTATAGCTTTGAATGCTCTCACACTTAGTCTCATTCAGGTTAACAGAGAGGAAAATGTCCCACTGGTGCTGTGATGACCAGGGTGAGCCCTGGGTGTTGCAGTGCAGGGACCAGGGTAGAGCTGTCACCCTGCACAGGCACCCTCAAATGAGGCTCTTTCCTCAGCTGATGACTGGGGCAGATGGCTGCTACAATTGTAAGGCCCAAGAATAACTCTATTTTTTTCACCAAGAAAAGGAAACATTGGGAAATGTTAAATTATCTGCAGAAATTACCTTCCCATCAATTTTACTAACGAAGAACAAAAAGCACATTAACCATTACTGAATTATTCTATGACTAGCATTACTAATAGATCTCTGGAAAAACTGAGTTTGCTTTGAGGTAATAATAAATGTACCTGGTACTGGAGATGGAACTGTAGTGCACACAGAAATTGGGTTGAAATGCTGGAGCCTGCTGGTATGCCTCTAAAGCAGGAAAAAAGTGAAAACTCCCAGACTGATAACATGTAAACAGAAAATCAAATTATTTCTACAGAGGTCAAACCAGAGACCCAATACTACAAGGCAGGTATAGAAGAAACTCAAGTTTTTACATAAAAGCTTGTAAATCAGCTGCTGCTTCACTGAACATGCACATATTCATGTGCACAACTCAGGATGTACATGGATACAAATGGCATTTAGGCCTACAGGATGTAAGAAATTATATTAGTCCTGAACTTCCAGTGTTTGACTAAGTTAATTTTTAATACTGGGAGAAATTAGAAGGCCTGAGGTGTAGTGACAGCAAAACTGACCCCATTACTGTGTTTTCTTAACCAGAATTTAAACATGCAGCAGGAATTTTACAATGAAGCTGGCCCAATGCTTTCAAGAAATTATATGTACATACATATATATTTATTTGTGTTTAATTTATAATTTATAATTTTGGAAGGGGTATGGAGGAGAGCTCAGAATTAACTACATGATTTAGCAGCCCCAGACTAGCCACATTTCTATCTCTGATTGTAACCTTGTATGTAAACTGATTTTGTTCAGAATAACTTTGACTTAGCCATGAATAAGCCTTGTGATATGTATGACAAATTAAAAGATGGCCTTCACACTAGGTCTGAAATTAATTTTTGACACATTCTTGTAGTAGCTTTTAGGAAAAAAAACCATTTAAATAGCTGAGATAACTGTCCAAGTGAAATTCAGTTTAAACCTGTGAGTATTGACAGATAACCCTGTTGTATTCACTTGATGCTGTTTGCCGGGGGTGTTGGGGTACTACTGTAATGCCTCTCAGAAAAGATTGTAGGCAGGTAAAAAGCCCAATTAAAATATGTGTTGCAGTGTGCTGTTTTAAGGTACTCAGAAGTTCTAGGTCAAAGTCGTAAAGGATTTTATGCATTTTCCACCTTTAGCACATTTAAATTCTCTGTTCATGACTGTGGTAACAAAATCCATGTTAATGCCGTTTCTTTGCGATCAAAAGCTCACTGCCAGAAGCCTGACCCTTTCAATGAGTGTCTCATTCACCTCCAGAGGAGCCCTGGGCTCAGTGATTTGTCCCTCCCAGAGCATAATTCATTAAAATAAATATAAATCACTCTTTCATGTGGTTTGGTCAGTGTTTATAGATGTATATAGTGTACACCACTGAAAAGGCAGATGGAAGATATTAAGGGAGGAATCGATGTGCTCCACAGAGATGAGAACAAGGCAGGGTTTGGTTTTGGTTTATCCATGGTGCTACACTCAGGGCAGCTATTATTGATTTTGATCCCGCAGGTGTTTGACCTCCTTTGTACAGCAAAACAACAATTTTACACCCGAATTTCTACTTCATATTCCATTACTATGCTACTCGGAAAATTAAAAATCAATGAAGTTTGTTAGTTTAAAAAAGGGAAACCGTCAACCTCCAACCCTGGATCAGAAAGCTTCTCTCACGTGTCTGTGGTGATCAGTGTGGCCTGACCCTGCTGGGACATAGCAGTGACACAAGTGGGGATCACAGAATCATAGAACTGTTAAGGTTGCAAAAGACCATCCAGACCATCAAGTCCAGCTGTTAATTCAGCACTGCCAAGTCCACCCCCGCACCATGTCCCTAAGTGCCACGTCTATATGGCTTTTAAGTACCTCCAGGGATGGTGACTCAGCCACTTCCCTGGGCAGCCTGTTCCAGTGCTTGACAACTTTTCAGTGAAGAAAATTTTTCCTAACATCCAATCTAAGCCTCCTGTGATGCAATTTGAAGCTATTTCCTCTTGGCTTATCACCCAGGAGAAGAGACAGATATGGGGTGCCCTGTACTTTGACGCTGTGGGGCAGAGGCTCAGCTGACTGCAGAGTTACAGTAAAAAGTGTATTCCTGCATTTTTAATTTGCATATATGTATTGAGAAAGGTAAGAGAAAACCTGCTGACCTGCCCAATTCAGCCAGACCCAGATTATGTCATTTAACTCTATTTAATTCCTCAGTCAGCATCAAATTGTGCATGTCACCTTCCAGCCCTTGGGCCTGCCAGCTCTCACTGTACCTGCTGTGTAAGAAGTTAAGGGAATACAGAGCTCTCCTCTCCCTTGATTCCAGCTTAGTGCCGCTGCACAAGTTTTGTTCTCGCATCTGGTGGGGACGGTGGATCACGTGGGCCGCCTGAGGCCTGCCATTCTGTTTTCCTTTCCACTGGTTTTGGCCTCGTTGATCAGCCGGATGGCTGGATGAGAGGAACCAGAACAGTGAGCTCGGGCTGGAGCCCTGCTGGGGCCGGGGGGAAGGGGCATCCAGCAGGCCTGACTGCCAGGAAAGGGCTGACGGGAGCCAGGACCTGGGGCTGAGGCCAAGGGCGCTGCAGGCCGGGCGACTGCGGCACTGTGGTGGAGAGCGAGTGACAGCTCTGAGGCATGAGGGCTCCCCAGCAGGAAAAACCTGCTCCAGCTGGGTCTGCTGGAGCTGGAGTGCTGGCAGAGACTGGGGCTGCCAGCTGCGTGATCTGCAAATGCCCTTGTGGGAAATGCAAAGACAGGCAGGAGCTGCAGCTACAGTGGCATGTCTGAATGAGAGGTTGGTTTGTCTGTTTTTTAAACAATAATTGAGCTGGTTTGGCTAACTGAGTACTAGGATGCTAAATTGTTGATCTGTTTGTGCTTTCATATATTATAGTGGGACATTTTTTGCCCTCAGGAGGCAAGCTCATGGAAGAAGCAATATTCCTATGTACAAGAATGGTACCTTCATCCTTTTCCAGTTTCAGTTGCTCCCCATGTATCAGTTCCTTCCAGACTAACATCAAGGCTTGTTCCACAGGGCAGTAATGACTCAACAGAGCAACCGGGGATCCTTCTGGTCAGGGTAAGTCCATGTGAGCCACAGAGTAAGAAACCAACTCTATGTCTCTGTCAAGAACTTAAAACCTGGATGGATCCTCCTTGGTTTCCTTATGCTGTCTGAGGAGGTGTTTGTGCAGGCTGGGGCAGTGCTGCATCCTGGAGCCACACGTGGCTTGAAACAATGATTTGCAGCAGTGGCCCGAGAGCTAAACACTCTGCTTCCACCACTACTCTTTTTCTGCTCAGCCAATACACTTTTCTCAGCAAAACAACTCATCACCCTTTTGCTTTTTGAGCACCAGTAGTGTCAGCAGCTCCTCCATCACCTGCCAAAAGCTTTGGCTGTCTCCGTAAGAGCTGGGCATCTTTCCACTACAAAACCTGGAAGGGAGCTAAGAAGTGAGCACAGTGGAACACTGAAACTTCATATTATAAAACAGGAGGAGACTCCTCTTCTTGTGTTTTCTTATTAATTTTAAAACAGATTAAAAGCCACCACATAAGTCCCTCCCCTCACCAATGAGTGATCTGACTGTGGAAATTGGGTTATGCATCCTCTAGGCTGTGCAGGACCTTGAATGAGGAATGACCTTTGCTGTCCCCTCCTGTGTGTCTTAGTCAGCTTTTGTGCAGTAGGGGACAAGAAGAAATGCCTGAAGTAGGTCACTGGACGCTGCAGTGCAAACGCTGCCACCATGGGCTGATTGATGAGCAGTTGCATTATGGGAGATTTCTCAGCAAGAGGAGTGAAAGCCCTGCTCTGAGCTGGGGTGGCTGCTGTGCCCCTTCCTCCACACCATCCCACACTGCCTGATGTTGAATCATAGCATGGTTTGGATTTGAAGGCACCTTAAAAATCATCCGGTTCCAACCCCCTGCCATAGGCAGGGACACCTTCCACCTTAAGGCCAGATTGCTTAAAGCTCCATCCAGCTTGGCCTTGAACACTTTCCGGAATGGGGCATTTGTCTTCTCCTTCAGGCGCTTGGTGGTCCTCACCAACAACCAGGGATGACTTTTTTTTTTAAGCAAGGATTTAGAATGCATTTCCAAATAGCTCTTTTCCCCCTAAACATATAGGCTGGGCAGCATGGTGAACCTGTTTGGGCAGCTGTAATCCAAGCCCAAGAATTTACCTTGATAGCATCTGATCCATGTATGGCAGAACATCTCATGCAGCCATCAATCAGCCTGACAATCAAAGACCCCCTGGTTCCTGAAGCCAGCTGGGAGGGTGTGTATTGCCACCGTTTCTCGTTTCTCGGATGTAAGGTCACTGAAGATAACACTTATCTGAGGCACTCCCTCCACCTCCTCTCAGCCTGATAGCATCTCTTCTTTTGCTCTAAGAAATACCCCCATTTTAATAAATGTCTCTTTTTTATTCTTTCCAATCTATTTTTAAAATATGTAAGCTGGAGTGTTTTATTCACTCCATTTTTCCTGTGGGGAGCAGGAGGTGGGGTGGCAGGGTGGGTGGCAGGGGATTTCCTCAGTCAGTGGGAATGGGATTGGCTGGTCTTGATGGATACTCAGGTAGAACTATGTGAAGTTGGTGGCTCTTTGTGAGGGATCTTCAGGTACAGAGGGACTTCAAGTTAGGCAGAAGCCTGTCCAAGAACAAGTGCCATCACCCTCTTGTCCTCTTCAGGCCAAGAGGGTGATGGCACTGGATGCAGTGTGGGTAGCTGGGGGATGCTGGTGTGCTGGATGCTCCCTTACGTAGGAGGTAGATTGTCAATCCACGTTGGAAGTTGGTGGTTTACCCAGCAAAACTACACACACAGACAGAACTATCTTCTTTATTATAAAGATACACTATGAGGAACAAACTTGAATGTATACTGAAGCTTGTAATGGTACATGCCAAAAATGTACAGTACTATACATAAAAGTGCATTGTCACAACAGATTAACAGTACATTTCTCTTCCAGAACCGTGGATTTTCCATGTTTTCATTTGATCTTCAAGAGTGGAAGGAATGCAATGGGAATGCAGCCATACACAAACAGGAAAGGATGCAATGGAAATGCAACAGTACAAGAGCAAAGCTAAAGCTCCTCTAAAATTTAAAGGCACTTTCACATGTACATACTACAGATGTACATTGACACAAGTAGGTAACAGTCAACAAGCAGGAAGCTACCAGTACTGCAATTCATCAAACTTAACAGTAAAGGACAATACTGATTGGATTAGGTGTGCAGGAGTTACCCTTTAGTACGCCTGTAGTTGTAGCAGTCTTTCCTGTTACATATCCACTTACTATGCTTTAAAGTATCTATAATAACCATCAAACTACACATTAACTGTGTGAATGCACTAAGTGGATGCATTCACTAAATGCACTGTTTCTAATATTTTCTTTTGCTAAACAATTTCTAATATAAGCATTATGAAGTCCAGTACAGTTATTTAAACATACAAAATTCCCTATGCAATTTAAAGATACAGGTATCCATCTCAATTGTGCCAGGTGGGTTAATCAAAAAATGCCAGACAAAAACTGCATGTAAATGAAAGCTGAAATTCCAGTTTTGTTCCACTGAGTCTAGTAAACTGGGGAACTACTTGAAAATATCTCTGGTCCCAAATTTGTGAGCAGACCCTACAGACCAGCACTGGTCTGCAGCCGGGGCTGGCCTGGCTTAGGCTCTGGCCCTGGCATTAGGACCAGGCAGTACAGTTGACAGGGATGGAGGTTTGCTGACCAATGCTGCACAGCCCACTGTGGTGGATTAAGACTTTTTCTCTAACCTAGATGTGTGTGAAGCCTGTCGCTGGATTGAAAAGGGTTTGCAAATACCAGCAATAGTTTGGGGCTCAGAGGCAGTTCATGGGGTACTTTTCACACCTGAAGCTTTGCATTGCATCACCTATCTAGAGGGTGTAAATCAGAGCTGGAATAAGTTGCTCCTAAATAACAACAGGAAATTGCTCCTGTCACCTCAGCAATTATGCCTATCAAATTTTGTCTCTACTCTTCTCCTTCCAAACTCAATTGTTTATGTATAGTGAGTGGTACAACTTCAAGCTTTCCAAGAGTGAGATCTTACAGAATATGTGGAAAGACACATCTTAATTACAGCCAGTTGTACTTCTGTAGGTGGACAAGTGATTTTTTCCCCCCATTTTATTCACTGACGCTTCTTTTATGGATTGGATGTTTGAAAATATATTCACAGAAATAATACTATGGCTTACTGTTGCAATGTGCAAAACAGCTGTAGGTTTATCTCACGCCCAATGAAGTTTAACAACAGAGCACTAAGCAAAGTTGACAGTTGCCACACGCATAGACATAAGGAAGGTACTGGTTTCTGTCATTAAAAAAAAGGGGAAGTGGAGGGGAAAGGCGTTATGGAAAATGTTAGTCAGCTTGAATCTAGGCAGTAGAAACTCAGCTGCCTGTCCTGTGAGTGACCCCTGCACCACTGGCAGGGGGTAGTCCCTCTTCAGAGTCCCTGTCTTGCTACCGTCAGCACAACTGAGCGTTTGCGCTGTGCAAGGCAGTCAGCACGGCTGGGTCAGCTCGAAACTCAGATTATTGCAACCCAAATCACGTCTTTAATTGGACACTGAGCAATAAAGCCAATGGGATACTTTTCTGAATTACTGTGTAGTTGATCCTTTTAATCGCTCATCACGCTGCCTAATGGACCAACAGATTCACGCACTCCTCAGAGCCTGGCTTGCTTAACTATGAACTTCAAATGAATTTAGCTTTTGTAAAAAATGTGGTATCAGGGAATGAAGGACTAGCTTAATGGGAAAAGGTACACTATTACAGAGGGCAGCAAAAGGAGTTTCTAGATACTATCCTGGAGATGTGCTTTAGCTGTGTCCTGGAATGCTGCTTTGTATCAGTGAGAGCAGTGTGATCTCCAGCTCCATCCAGCGCTTGCCTCTAGTGAGACTGCCAACAAGAAAGCTAAAACTTGGTGACAATTATGACTTGTGAGGGTTTGGTGACTTCTTTTTCTTGATGTGTCTTAAATAAGAAATGTGGCCTGAGATGACTTAGACATTCCGCACAGACATTTAATCCTCACGTGCTAGATTTCAGTTCTTACTAACCTGCTTGAGATTTGGCTTGGTGACCCAGAAATGAGAGGCTCCATGTCCCCTGAACCCCCTCCCACCCCTTAGTTTTGTGCAGGATCTGTTATTACATAGCTACAGTAAGACTGTGAAGTATGGTAAAACGTGGCAAGCTGTTTGTGATCTGTGTTGGTTTTATTACAAATGGTGCAGCATCAAGTTTTCAAGTAAGTCTATGTTTGTTTTTTAAAACTATGCACAATTGTCCAGTTTTTCATTTAATTGAAACCATACAAAATACAAATGCCCATGTTAATGTAGCTACTTTCAGACAATACATTCAAAAACACCGAAAAACAAAGCCTCTCCAGTTACAAACATGAACAAATGATGTTACGGAGCCCTGACTTCTATTGTTAATCCATCCCTTTCCCTAGCATACCCCAGCTGGGCACTGTGGGTGGCTGAGCTGCCTACATTGTGCAAGATTTGTCGGCTGGACCCTGGGAAGGAGGGGAAGGCCCTATGCTAGGATTTGTTTTTGGAAGAACAATAGGTTTTGGCCTAAGAGCAGGAGGTTTCAGCTGCACTCCCATTCTGGGGGCCACCATGGGCTTGAAAGTACTCATGGTGTCACTGGAAGAACTAGTGCTACGGCGGATCTGAGGCTCGGAGCTCCTTAGAACAACGCTGTGGAGAGGGCTGAGCGACTCTGTCGAGGTGGCAGGGGTGGGGGTGTTTTTCATTTGCTCCAAGGTGTCCAACACGACATCAGGGGCGTGTTTGGCTGAGCTCTGCCGCTCCAACTCACGGAGCTCGTTCAGTGCTGTGTTCATCGTTTCCTCGATGTCCTGGGTCAGAGCACAGAGAGAGCAGCATGTCATTCGCGCTGCTAACAAATGCAAAGTGCCAGAGGAGCAAGGGGAGGGGGCGGGAAATGCATTAATTAATTCACCAACCATCCTCTAACAATTACGATAGTGCTTAAGCAAATTTCCACAGATTTATTTTTATATGATTGACAATACGGCAACTTCAGGTGGACATTACAAATATTTAACCTAGTTCACGTGAGATAATGAAAGAAAGGTGTTACATCAAAATCTGCAAGCCATTTTATGAAGGAATTGTCAGGTCAATGGATATTTGCTTAGCAGAATTTTATTGGTGAAGATTTCTTTCATCTCTTGGGTATGAAAATTTCTTTTATCTCTTGGGTACTGACAACCATAAAGATTTTAGTCCATTTGTTCACTCTTAACTAACTACTCCTCTCATCTGAAGTCTCATGTGTTCAGGGTCTGTGTTCCCTCATATGGATTATAAAACCTAGTTTTCTAAGGAAATGAAGTTTGTGTGCCTATCAGCTCTTCTGTCATCTTGTTTCACTGAGTTAAATCTTAAACAGAAAAAACTTGCAAGATATTGTTCAGTATGCATACTTAAGAAAAACTATTTTCTTCACCAGGATTTCTGGCCTGAATGCTGAAAGAATGTACCAAGATGCCAGTTTACTGCTTTCAGTGGTACTGAGATACAACTAAGCTTAAAATATCTAGTGTTCCCTGCCTGATCACACTGACTTTCACATAGTTTAATCAATGTTTGGGTTCTCTCACTGCCAAATAATCACTAGACTAGGCATAAAAAAGAGTTATCTTAAGCCAAATAGTGCTGTTCCAGGAATGTAAATTAATAGCTTAGAATAAAATAAAACAGTAAAAGTACTTGCACTTTCTAACCCTAATACATGGGTTCTGATCTAAGCATGCCAGTCTCTTCTATTCCTCACTAGAAGCAGAGTTTGAAAGCAAGCATTACCAGTACATTAAATTTTAAAACATGAGTGCCAGCATTATTTGCAATCATAGAGCACCCTTAGGATGCCCCTAGTAATCATGTTATCCTACCTAGACAAAATGTGAGTTCTGAAGACAAAGGCATCTATTTACTCAAAAGCTGTTACCAGCTCAGTACAACAGACCAGTCTGATGATCTGGGTGCTCCCTATTCCATTCTTTTCACCTCTTCACTGCCAGGAACGAGACTAGCGACTGTTCACACAGGTGTAAGATGGCTCACAATTTATGCAGCTGCAATGTCTTGCACATCAGGTTCTATACTACACGCGTCAAATCAACACACGGTATGAACTGTATGAAAACTGTAAAATCCACAAGACCCTGCATTGTAAATCTCTGCTTTGAATGGCAATGGTCACTACTAGGCAGTCAGAGCACCTCTCTGCTTACCACAATACTGAGAGATAATTGAACACTAATTACATGCAAGTCAGAATAGGCCAGCCTGCAACAGAGCACAGCAATCTATGCAGCTGTTGTAGTACTGTCCTAGTGTTCTGTGTGGAAAAGGCAATTTCATTACAGTGTAATGGGAAATTATATCTTTTTATTCTTTCTGCAGTGTTTACTCCCCTTTGTGCTTCTTCTATTCAGGATTCCTTAATGCATCTTCTTTCACACACACTCTGTAAAGCCAAGTAGGATATTCCCCTGCATACACCTTCCCACCAGTGCATGTGCTCTGTGCTGTGCTGTTCAATCAGATTTGCTCCTTGGAAAATCAGATAGTGACATAAACAAAAAAGACACAAACCTGAGCTATTGATTCGGGGTCCAGTGGTTTATGGTCATTGAAACCTGTGTACTGACCAGAAGATGTAGACCTTCTAATGGGTGGGCTATCAATCTTCTTCAGCGAATCGTGCCTGCTGATGTTAGTGAGGCTGCCGTGGCCAGGCCTGCGCCGCCTTTCAGGGCTGTCGGCGTTGAGGTTGCGATTTTGAAGGAGGGCTCTGGGGCTGCAGTGAGTTGCCAGATTGGGGGAGCCCAGCTCCAAGGCTGAGTTGGAGAGAGGGTGAGGAGGGTGTATTGGGCAGTGGCCGTCACTGCTCCTGCCTGGGCGTCTTAGGGGAGGTGGAGGTTCTGATCTCTTTCTTTGCCTGCACCAGTGAAGAAGTGGTTATAGAACAAGTTGTAGTGAGCCGGCATAAGCACGTGGAGGAGTAATTACTGTGTTAGCTGAGGTGTGAGCAGGACTACTGAAAACATGTCATGTTGAAGCTTACCTTCCTATATACACATCCGAGTGACGGTCAGTAGGAGAGTTCATGTCCTTTGATGATGACTTGTCCTCAGTTATGGGTCCGCTGCTGGCCTCACTGTCTGCTTTTTGGCTCAATGTATCTGAGAAAGTATCATCCCTGAACGGCACACAGGTGGTGAGAGGAGAAGTCAGTGAGTGAAGTGTGACAAGCACCTTGGCACTCTCAGATTTTAATCCCCTTAAGAAAAGCAGGCATGTTATAATGCACTGCAGCCCTTGCACATCTCCCAAAATTGTTTATAATCCTTCTGTTTACTGAGCTCTTTACACTGTAAAGAAGAACTTTGTCATCCTTCACAAAGCACATGCTTAATAGTGTAAAATGAGTTCAGGGTTGCATTTCCCAGCTCTCGTTATTCTGAAGTTAAAAGTCGGCAATTGCTGCAAAGAGACAGTAAAATTAAAATAGGCGCAGCAGTATCTGTCTCTTAATGTACTGGGAATGTATCCATAGAAGTAGCTTAGCCTAGTATCAGTTTTTGATGGAACTGTCAGTTTAGGGCAGTAAAGACAGAGGCATCCTGCATAGAAGGCAAATGTATAATCTATGTGAGCCTTCAAACCACTGACCCATTTGCAAAACACTGCTCAGTGCTTTAGATTTTATACCCCATCAAGAACCCAGTCACACCAGACACTGCTTACATATCCTGCACCACTATGTACTGGTGAGGAACAAGGCCATCAATTCCATTGTGCCTTCCTTCCCACCAGTCTTCAGATGCTCGGTGATAGAGCAGAAGGGAAGCTCCTTTCTTGAAAGAGAGTTCTCGTGCAGATCTTCCAACGTAGTCAAACTTGGCAATAGCTTCTATGGGCTCACACTCTGGGTGGGAAGAACAACAAATATCAGATTCCATACTGGTCATTTTGGTTTCATAAACCCATTTTTTGCATTTTCTCAGCGCTCATTCGAGCAGAGCTGACAGAAATCAGCTGAACCATGGCAGACTTCAGGCAGTAGTTACAATGCGTCCCTTACAAAGAAACATAATCAATCTGTGCCCCAGGTGTGAAACATCTGTGTTGCTTCATGAGCTGCAGAAAACAACAGCATACTCAAATGTTACAACCACTGCCATTGGGAGAGAGGCCTCTGCCTCTTGCTGGAAGGGCTCCTGTGTGGCTGGACAGTGGGATGGAGACCAGACAATGAAGACTTCCGAAAATAAAATGAACAAATGCAGATGAATAATCAAAGGAACCAGCGTGATAAAAGAAAAGTAAACAGGAGTGTCTTTAACATCTGCAGTGGCCAAGGAAGGAAGACAAGATTACCCTGGGCATAAGCAGGGACACTCTGCCTAACTGGACTGTGGGATTTGTCTTTTATGTGACACGAATACAGACCTAGTGAAACCTAGTGTTTTACACAGTGCCGAAGCCTTGCGCTTTAATCCACATCCTTAAGCGAGACAGACGGCTCCAGACCACAGGGACAGTCCCTGTGTGGCCTCAAGTTGCTTAAAGCAGCTCTGCCTGCTCCAAAATCCTGAGTTGCCCTGGTTTCTGCAGGGGAGGCTGATGTTTTCTGAAGCCAAACACTGGCTACAGCAGTCCTGGCTAATCCTCTGTCAGAATGCTGGTAAATTCATCCTTACGCTGGGAACGGACTCTATCCCGTAACCTGCACCGGGATGGAGACCTACTAATGATGTACTAACGTCAGCAAAGGGCCCCCGCAGGTATCACCTGAGCTGTGCCTGGGCATCCAGCAAACAGCTATGATTTTAACAGTCTCTAATTTCTTCTGCAAAAAAACAAAAACACCTGAGCTCTAACAGATTAAACTTTGTCATCACAGTCTCAAAACATGAAGAAAAAACTGCAAAATACAGGTCTAAAAATCACATACTTTGATGATTCCAGTAACTCAAGAGTCCCTGACATGACTAATTTCTTTACATAATTAGAGCAATATTTAGATGGAAATTAACATCTGGGCTAATGACTAGCATAGCAACTTTCTGTCTGGTGCAAATTAAAATTGCTGAGGTTGTAATTCCCCAAAGAACCAGGCTGGTAATGAAAGCCACTGTCTCTTTATGACAACATTTTGCACAGGAATGTCTTTTTAAAATTAACTTCATTCTGTAGTGTGAAAACAATGATAGCACCTTTATTGAAGTTATAGTTTGCACTTAATTTTTTTAATAACTTGCCCAGCCTGCAGAAGGTTGTCTTGTGGTTTGCTGCTTCTGCAGTCACTTTGAGAGTTCCTGTCGGTGACAACTGCAGCATGTTTAGAAGTTTCTAAGTCAGGAACTTTACAGAGATGGAATATAACAATATGTGGAATTCTCTGTTACAAACACAAAAGTAATGTATGGTGGCAGAAATTATTTCAATTATATAAATACAAACAAGAACCTAGCAATAACAGCATTAATTCCTGAAAATGCATCCCTACTGCATGGCTGTAGAGGACCATATTCTCTTTTCTTCCCTTTTTTCTTTTACCTCTCTTTCTCTCTTTTGCTTTCTTTGTCTTGCAGCACCAATGCGGGATCTAAGGACTGGTGTTATTTTTTGTTTTCTTCCCTCGCTCTGCCTGGGCAAAGCACAACTATCATATCCTACCCTATACTCTGCTTTGAAGTTTGTTGTGGGAGGGAAAAGCTTGTGAGCCAACACCTTCAAGTATCAGGGATGTACTGTGGCTTGTGAGACAGCACCTTTGGTTGTGCGTTGTGGGAATTGAGGATTTACTGAAGAGTACTACACAAAATTAATGGCTTGTTCACCTCCACTCTTGAGGAAGCCTGGTGTAAGAAATTTAAGGGTGTGTTAGCTAATAACTTTTGAGTCTAAATATTGGGCTGTTTGTTTGCTGAAGTTGTGGTGACTGTATGATAAAACATTAAGAGCTCCCTGACACGTGTCCAATGTCTTTGTTCAGCCTGATGAGAATTTATAACAAACATCATGGCCCCTACCAGTGTCTTGCTCACTGGCATTCCCTAGTGGGTGAGCTGAAGGGTTTCTTGGTTTTATGTTTTTAAGCAAAGAAAATGTAAAGTTGACATAGAAAGAAACATTCTGGGAAACCTCTAATGGTGGTGATATTCTTATACGCTACCTTGTTGTCATTTCTGGATATTCTTTCTACAGTCTAACAGAAAGTGCAGATGCCACAAAGTGACTATAAGGCATAGTAGGGCAGTACTGCCAAATGAAAAGAAGTAAAACCAAACATGCCTGTTTATCTTGCATCATCTTTAAGAGGGCAACATGAAATCAAATTGTAATAACGTAACACTGACAAAAGAACGCAGTTCTTACATGTACCATGTGCATTGCTTGTAGAACTCTTTATAAGAAGGAATAGCTGGAATCAGGTAGGATTGAAAAGGAGCAGAAATTTCTATGAACATACTGTTCTCAGATTGCAGATAATTTATGGGTTATGTTAGAGTTGGTCAAGAATTGAGAAATAAAACCTCCCAGACTTCAGAGGGCCAGTCACTCACTAACAGGTAATACTTTAAAATGTAAAAAAAAAAAAAAAGTCAACCAAACAAAAAAATTTTACAGTAAGTCATAAAATCCCAAATTTCCAAAACATCTTTTCCTAAGATATTCTCTGCAGTTAACTGGTAATGCTCATAAGCACTGGATTGATGGATAAACCCCTACACTGATTAGCTATGGAATTTCCTGTTTCTCTGCTAACTTCAACAGACCATATAGTATCCCACAATTGAATATACAGGTCTTTTTATTTATAAATTAGTGGTCTAAACTAAAAATAGTTCTATCTCGCTCAGTGCTGATCAGATGCTGATCTAAGTGTGGGGCACAAAGGGAATCTGTTTATTCTATCCTTCTACCACCTGCAAGACACATACTTTCTCAGAGATCTGAATGATGCTCTCCCACTGGAACCAGCTTTATGAATTGTTAATGTACCCATAATGGATGTGACTTTCGAGACATGTGCATCAGATTGTCTGGGTAACAAATCCCACCTCCTCAGGGAGGAGTGCCCAGTAGATTTCATGCACATTTCTTAAGAGGACAAAAAATAAGTACAGACAGGTTTTCCTACTGTGCAAGGGGTGTTTTCTTTATACACAGAGAAACTTTCCTACAGCAAACAGTACCGAACTGTACTTCAGTAGTAATTCACCTTGTTACAGGTCAAGCTTTAATAGTGAAAACCAAAGTACCATGACAGTTACTCCTAGAAATAAATGCATTTTGGAAAGTTAAGCTATTTAATATCAAAGTTACTGAATGACAGACAAGCATTTCCAAAAAGCTAAGGCAATGAAAGCTAAATTTGGGATCTGTAACTCAAATTCTGTGTGGTACTGAATGTCTAACAGTAAAATTGACAGCTTGGAAGGAAGTGTAATTGCACTGCTCTGTCCATACCTGCAGGCATTCACCTAAAATAGCAAGAAGTATCTGATGACATACAGGATCTCACCAGCTATCATCTCTAGTGAATCAGTCAATGCTATGGAAATGAAAAACTAGGACAAACTGAAGAACTGGGAAAAACTTCTGCTGCTTGAGAGAGCAGAAAGGGCAGAAGAAATGTAAGTGTTAATTTTAGTTTTGGGATTGGAGTGCCTACAGGTTAGATGTAGACCTAACCCCCCTACAGAGGTGATGGCACTGAAATGGCACTGCACTGCCCTCTATGCCTCAGGGCACAAGGAGCTAAGGAAAGGGGGAGATGCCATGCTCTACACTTTTTCTAGGGGAGTTGCTGTTGCTCTGCCCGGTACTTCCTCAGTTTTCCCAGGTGTACCCTGCCTGTTGGGAAAAAACTAAGTCCTTGAACTCCCTGGGAAAATGCTGTCTCCCTATTTCTTTATCCTCTTCTGCATCCCATCACAGAAAAGATTGGTTTTGCAATTTCAAAGTCCTGTCCTCAGGACAGCGGTTCTCTGACTGGAAACAGTAAAAGCAAAGAAGTGTTGCAAGGTGTTGACAAAACAGAATTTGGCAAAGTGTCGACCACAGCAAGCACGACTGAAAAACAAGAAAATGACTATGTGTTGGGAACACAACAACAACTTACAGTCTGACATGTCCCTGTAAGTTTTGTTTTCAGCAGAAATACCACCTAAGGTTTTACCTTAAGTTTGTAAGATAACTATGAAGAGTATGGTATTCATTTTATGTATGTTTTCCTAGCAGAACTCCATCTGTCTAACTTCCTCAGGAAATGTTTACTTCCTTTGAAAACAGATCTAGTCACCCTTTTCCATATAACTCCAGCAAGAATAAAAAGTCTCCAGCAATTTGAAGGTAAAGGAAATATTCTAACAACTGTTTCAGCAAAACGTGAACAATGTCCTTTGAATCTTTACTGCCAAGACATTTTCAGGTAAAGGTTCATCTGCTGCAAAATTACAGATAGATTTGTTTTTCGTCTCAGCTTGAGTACAAACATTGAAACTTCACAAATTAAATTCAATTTCGAGATTTAGGAGATAGAAAAAACTTAAGTGTTTTCCTTACTGAGACACTTTCTGCATATCTAAAAAGTACTGAAACACTACAGTAAAATGCAGCTTATTCTCCTTCTCTCTTCCCTTTCCAGTGAGCAACTGAAATACATGAACGCCAGTAAACTTAAGAGAAAAAACACACAACAATTTAAAATAATGCAGTTATGAAGTATTTATATGCTCATTTGTATGTGCTTGTCTTTTTTCCCCAATCTACAGCATTTTACCTCTGCAGACATAATTTAATTTTAATTTTCAGTTTTTAAAGTCTTGTTGTTCTCTAAATTGTAATGAAACATTTCTAGCACTACTGACACAGCCCCTACAGATGGGTTTATTCTAGTAGGTACAAAGAGAGCCACTTGCAGTTTAACTTTATAGCAACAGTAAGTCAAATAAATCCTTTCAGGTTTGACCATAACCCCTGGATTATGTTTCAATGACCCTGTATTTCCTGTGGAGTATGCTGCTTGGTCTTATGTATGTAGGTATACAACACTTCAGCGTAAAACAAATCAGATTTTCAACATGAAAAATCCCCTTTGCATTTACAAAATCTGCTTCTTCCACGTCCTAACAGAGGGAACCAAGTAATTATTTACCACAGTCTGATCAATACAGCAATGCGGCACCTCCCTTTCTCTCTCTCCACATACAGCCAGCAGTGATGCATCTAGCTTAAAATCAATGAATCAATCACATTATACCCCCAAAATACTCCAGACCCTTTAGTCCAAGGGTTTTTTTAATCCACCACGTGTCAATCAGTGACTCTCACAAAGTTCAATAAGCAAACTGAAAAATTCTCACCTATTCTAATATCTGGTGTCAGTAATATTTTTTAAAAGGAATTGTCCAAAGCACAAACACATGAATGCATGTGCAAAGAGACAGTGAGTGCATTTAATTTAAAGTCTGTAACCTACATTAGAAAAATGTGCTATTACAACAGAAAGCCATATCCATGAAAAAAAAAAAAGGGTTAGAGCTTGCAGGTTGGGAATTGAAGACCAACACTTTTTGTGTGTGATCCAGGCTTGTTAATCTTCAGCTTTGCAGCAGTATTTCCCTATCTTACAAATATTGTGCTAACAATTATTTCTCTCGAAACATGTCTGCTTCCTTTTGGTACTGAATTAATTAAAAAGGTGTGATGAGGCAACTAGAATTAAACTACTGGCTGATCTGGTGAACCAAAATCCATGTCTTGAGCAGTTAAATCTTGTAACAGAACTTTGTCCTGTTGACAGGTATTCTCCTCAGGGTTTGTCTTCATCAGTGACACAGTCATAACACAAGTAATACTAGGACAGGAATATAAAACCGGTATAACTACACAGTGGTGGGGTAGAGCCCATGATGATTGAGGCATAGATGATGCATCGTGCGATGCCACAGTCCAGGTCCTCTGGATCCTGCTGATGTTTTCGTCTTTCCTAGGTATGGCTTTGAAGTAACTGCTTTTGATAGATGTTGGAAAGATGCACTTCTTCTCCATGTCCACTCGTGCCTTTGTCTCTCAGTTTGGTCATGGGACCCTGAAGTTGGCCCCAATATATTGAACTGGTGTGTCACCTGCACTTCACTTGTACTCTAAATGAGAGACAGGCAGATTTCCTCTCTTGCTTCCACTCTTGCTTCACACCTCCAATGGAAGAAGGAGCTCTTCTAAAGTATAGCTATACTGTCTTGGAAAAATAAAGTGCAATTATGAGTTTGTTCACACTATTTAGAAGAGATGTGTTGTAGAAAGCTGGTGGATTTAGTTGTACAGAGCTGGTCAAGAGGAACCCATGCACAGACTGTTTTGTAGAGCTGTTGGTACTCCCTGCTGTGGGCACAGGCATGGCTATACACCCAGGCAGAAGATCAAGATTTCTCTCCTACCCTCAGTTTTTCCCCCTTATGTAATGCCTGCCCACCCAAATGTCCCTCCTCTCCAAACAGCTGCACTGACAGACTCTGCCTGCCCCTCCTCACCTTGGCAAAAGGGAAGAGACAGACAATCTGTCACTGACAGCTTGTGTACGTGACAAAGCAGACGGATACAGCTAGAGTGGAACTATTGTTTATTTTGCTCTGTGTGCAATGGGACCAATGTATCCAGGTTTCCTATACATACACCTTCCGGTTTCCCTTCCCTACAGCAATTGTCCCAGCTCCTAAACAGTACCCCTTATGACATTCTTTTAAAAAAACAAAAAAAAATAAAAAAATCCTTTTATGCTGTAGCTCTTTTCCTCCCCTTTCCTCTACTCTGTCTTTTCCTCATCCTCCCTCCACACATCCTCTGAAATGGACAAGGGGAAGCTTTTGTTTCTACTGCTGCTAAGTGCACATGTGCTGACTGCTCTGTCTGGGTTGCCTGCTGGCAAGACAGGCAGTGAGCTCACACTGCTGCTCTTCTCTACAGGGAGTGTTATTCTGAATCGTTCAACTCTAATGGGATAATAATTCTCACAAAAATAGTAGTTATATAACATTTTTGAGAACTCTTTTCTATCTGTTAAATTTGCTTGAAACTTGGCAGAAGTTACTGTGAGGGATATCTGAAGGATGGTTGAACTGTCACAGTTGAATACATCTTTATGAAATCTGGATAAAAAGAATTACTATAATAGAGTTCCATCAATTTTTTCACAGATATTTTCTCATACCCAGAAGTATATGTGATTGATATTTACAGAAACTTATTACTTTTCAAAGGCTTCACTGTGGGGGGTACATACATGTTTTTCAGTTGTTATAAATCCTTTAGATAGAGAAGTTTTTAAATTAATATAAAAATAGAGCCTGAATGGCAAATATCCTTTAGCTGCAGTATATAAAGGCACACTTTTGAAAAGTTTCGTTTTTGTAGACAAAAGAGTCACTAAACAACGTAACATTATGTCAGAAAATAATATGTGCTGACTGAAATAGTTTCTCTCTTGCCCTTCCGGTGACTGGGCAAATCAGAAGAGAACAAGGAAACAGCTGGTCAAACACAGATGAATCAAGAGTGCAAAAGCACACAAACAGAGATAAAAGATTTACTACAGAACACCAGGACTGAAATTTCCTTCTTTCAAATAAGACACAATCAGGAAAGGAAGAAGGTCTCCTGCATGGAACACCTGTAGAGCTTACTCCCATCAAAGGCACAGTAACATAACAGACTCACCATCTTCACTGGTGTGGGGCTCTGTACTGGCATCCTGGTCCACCTCCTCTAATGTACCATGCTCGCTGTATGGGCTGTCACTGGAGGCAAGGTTGAGCAGAGAGAGGAATCAATACATACATATCAAAAATATGCCACCTCCATGAGATTATTTAAAATTATTCTTACAATGTTACAAAGTTATGTGCAACATATTTATCCTGGTGTGCTATGAATACATAATTTTTTTCCCAATTCTTTCCCCCATCCCACTGTGCAGGGAGTGAGTGAGTGAGTGAGTTGCTGTGTAGTGTTTAGCTACCTGCCCAGTTAAAGAACAACAAAGAAAAGGAGCAGGCATCATAAGCTGGAATTTGATCAGGTTGTTTGCCGCCAAAGAAACAATTTCCTACATGTCTGTGTGCTCTGCACAGTACACCTGGAATTCTATCTCTGTCTGGCTGAATGCAAAGCACGTTCCTCCACAAAATGTTGTAGGAAACCTCATCATAATTGTGTTTGCTTCACTTTTTTACACTTAACACTTTCCTGTGAGGACCTAAATGCTCTCCTCATTTATCTTCATACTTCTATTGTGTGCTAAAGGAATCCTGTATCACAGGAGTTATCCAGATAACCAGCCTAATGATTTTATTTAGGAGACAGAAGGATAATATTCTGACTTACCAATAGTCATCTCCAGCCATGCATTTTTCATACACCGGTCCATCAAGTTCTTTCACATCCGGAAAAATAGCCTCATGATGGATGATGATAGTTTTGATTATCTCATTCACATGTGCCTGACAAGACACCTGGTCTTGTATGTCTGGAACAGGCATCAGGGTTGGCCCAAAACAAATGGCCAGGTTGTATGGATCCATCATGTTTTCATCACTGTACTGTGAAAGGCTGTTATAACAGAAAAATCAAGAAAAATTGACTTTTCCACTGTGACTAACCTTATTCTGAAAACCATAGAAGACTTGTTTATAATCACAACTTTTAAGTAACAGAACAACAAAAAAAGATTTCTTCAATAGGTTATACACACTATAAAGTGAGTTTATACCGCATAGACGTATGTTTATGTATGTGTTCCCATGTTAGCATGTTGAGTGCACGCTAACTTAATGGGCTAACAGCAACTGCTGCTGCTTCTATCTCATCAGTGTTCCAAGTGAACTGGATGCAAAGTGGGTAATAATTTCTCACTGGACCTTGGTGCATCTCTTTCAATAGCTGGCTATGTAACTTAGGCAGACTGAATTGTCTTCTGGGGGCAACTAATTTTCTGCATCTTGCAAAGGCTCTTGTGACTTCTGGGCCCTGTTTTTACCACACAGATTAAATTCCTAAGCACCTTGCCTTCTGCCCACAAACTCCCACAACAGTTTAATTATGGAAGTGTCCAAACAAAAGGCTTTCATTGTTCTTATTAATCAACTTTCGCAAGCTCTCCTTTCTTTCAGAAAATGCAACGTTACTAGTTTTCAATTTTGAATGAAACATTGCTATCTATTCCCTTGTTTAAAAGCATTGGCATTTTAAATGGAAAAGCTGACTTTTGAGTGGTTCTATGCAGGGCCAGCCAAACAGAACCTGAAGTGCTGGGATGCCCTATACTATGTTGTCTTGTACACTGAAGCAGCATAGGAATTCTGGTGTCTTGTTGTGTTCAAATACGACACCATATTCCCTCTAGAAAGGGAATTTTAGAGAGTGTTTTCCATGTGCAAAAAATACATATGCATGAGGCAAACCTTCTAAATGATTACCCTCATAAGTAGCTTTTGAAATTAATTGTGTTCTCCCCTTCCTTATGCCATGATTTACAATCCTGTCCTGTGTGTTAATTGGAGACATTTTGTTCTTCTGATGCATAAGGTGGTTCAGTGCAAAACTGTTAAAAAAAGATAGTAACATTGTGAAATGTGAAGTTGTGCTGATGGCTGTTAATATGCAGTGCTCCTCAGGGCTCAATGGCAGGGCTGATACTGTTTAACATCTCCATGAATGATCTAGACAAGGTGATGGAGTGCACGGTCTGCCAACTCACAGATATACCACGCTGGGAAGGGGGCAGTAAATATGCTAAAGCTCAGACACAGGGATACCATTTAGAAGGACCTTGACAAGATGGATGAACGGAGAAACAGGAATTTAATCAAGTTCAACAAGGATGAATGCAAAGTTCTGCCCGGGGGATGGAAGCAATTCCGTAATATGCGTGGCTATATTAGGAAGAGAAAAGCCAACAGGTTAAGGGAATTAATTATTCCTTTTCCATCTGGTGCTCGTGAAGTTGCACATGAGGTTCTGTGGCTAGTTTTGAGAGACTGACAAACTGGGACAAGCCCAAAAAGGACTACTGAGATGGCTGGGGAGCTGAAGCATATGGGTTATAAACTAAAGCGGAGAGAACTGGGTCTGTTCAGTCTTTACATGAGAAGGTTACTGGAGAATTTAGCTGCAATCTCCTACTATATATGAAATTATAAACCAGAGCAAGAGAGACACAAGTGCGAAGAGATGAGAAGCAATAGACACAGCAAGGGGTATTCCAATGAAAGCAGGAAAAAATTTCTTTACTATAAGAGTGACCAAGTACTGGGACTGACTGCCTGGAGAGGCTGTGGAGTTGCGGCCCTTTGAGGTTCTTGACTGGCCAAAGCCCTGAGCAACTTGATCTAAGTTTAGAGCTTTGAGCAGGAGGCTACATCAAGTCTGCCATGAGACCTGATAACTTCATGTGGCCAAGCAGGCATAACTGCATATGCAAAAAGCAGAATGGGATTTGCAGGAAGTCAAATCACAGGAATATTTTTCCTGTGGATGCACCAGGAGCAATTTGGAGGCAGTAAGGTATTTAGTCTGCTTTCCAAATTGCATTCCTGTGGAGAACACAGCTGTAGCTAACACAACCATGGAACAAGTACAACCCCATACAGCTCTGGTCAATCTGTGTGTCTCTGCAGAGGAGAAGCCGTGATGTAAGCCTTTAAGATATTTACATGGTGTCATTTTTGGGGGTTGGATTCAGTTTCAAATGAACAGTTATTTTCATAAAAGTCTAAATCTCTGACCCTCTCTTACATATTGCTTGAAAGTGGTTCAGAAATTGCTAGAAGAAAGGAAACAGGAACAGCTGTGAATACAGGCATGAACAAATAACCCGGCTGCAAAGACGCTGTTTCTATAGGAACAGACAGGCTGGATGAAATGGGGAAGGTCACAGAGACAGAATGAACCAGCAAAGGGCAAAATTAGGAAGAAAAAGAGAAAAAAGGTGATATGAAAACAGATAGAACAGGAAACAGACAAACTGACAGTAGAAAGAGAAAAGCTACAATCAGGGCAAAGTGCACACATGCAGAATTTTCTGTGATGCCATTAGCAAAACCAGACAGGGCCATGAAGGACTGAAGGGAGAAACACAGTTCAATTGCCCAACCTGACTTTTATTTTCTCTTACAGAAAGGTTTTTTCTGGGATGATGAAGACATGAACACCACTTTCCCTCTCACACAACCCTCCTTCCAGCCTGTGTTTTGCAATGTGAGAACCAAGCTACTCTATATCAAAGCATACACAGGGGATGTGTGTTCTCTATACTCGTACCCCTGTTATCAGAAAACAGAAGCAGAAAACAGAACAGAAACTGGTTTGGTTTTTTTTCCCATCAGGAGAAATCAGCTTGATATAAGGAAAAAACTGTGTTTTTAAATTACATACTCTAGTTTTAATGTAACTACAGTTTGTTATTTTTCTTATCGGCTTATTTTGTCGTCAGCTTTAATGCTGCAGTCTCCATTTCAGACAACATTTTTATCCATATTATTCAATTTTGGACAAATAGAATTTTAATTTGAATGGAATCCAGTGTCCATTCTATTTTCACTGCCATTTAGAAAACCATCTTTTGCATTAAATGGAGCTTAAATGTGAATTCTACATAGAGTATGAGTAAATCCAAAGAACTTCAATACCAGCAAAGGAAGGCAGATAAAGATACAGTACTTGGGGTAAGTATAAAGCACTTACTGGTTGAGGAAGGCGAAGAGGTATCTCATCACTATAAGGACCGATCTGGGCAAAGTAAGGAGGAGTTTGCGGATGTGAAGAGCCCTCTCATAGAGATTGTCTATTCCTGCAAACAGAAGAAAGTATTTTATGTTCCCTTGTATACGATTGTCTAAAAGAGCATTCAATTTACTCAATTTACTTTGATACTTTATAATCACATGCTTCTAGTCAGTACTGTCTAATTTTGACCTATTAGAAAAATAAAACCTAGAAGAGTTCTTCTCACTAAAACCACATAGTTTAAAAGTAACATTTTTTTAAGAAGATACAAATCTGTCTAAGTCAAATGTTGGCCACTTGCTGAGCTTGACAGCTCACAAAACCACAAAATCAGTACATAAATAACCTGAAGGAACCAAGGAGAGATGTTGACCATTCATTTCAAGTACAGATGCATTCTCTTCATTTGAATGTTCACATCAGATATATAATCCAACCACTGAGCTTCTCTAATAAGTTTTCTTGATCAAATGTCCAGCTATAACTCTCTTAGTGGCAAAACAGGAGAAAGGCCTTATGTTTTTTGGTATGGAGCCAAGAAACACAAAGATTGCATTTTTCTTAGATGATTTTACAGCAGTCTACCAAAATTCTCCTGAAGGGGGAAAAAAAAATCCGATAAAAGCATCAGTTCCGGATGTCTCGTAAGTCTTGTAACAAGGATGCACTATGCACTTCTGTGTTGGTCAGAAAGATTATGTGGCTGCAAGCGGGGCAATGATGGGATAAAACCTTAAACTGTTTTTCAGAACAAGTAGTATCCTGATTTTTAACTCAGTATGTTTTATGTGTAAATGATGCTGTTGGAAACAACCTAAAATTTTGGTAATGTTTTTTATGTCAGCAAAGAAAGAACACTGCAATTAACAACATCTAGGGGAAATCTTAGCAGACTAAGATGAGGAATCCTGCCCAGTGGCATTAAAATGGATATTCAAAAATTTGGAAATCAGAAACAGGAGCTGATTCCAGTATCTGAAAAGCCAGCTGTACCACAAAATGTGGTATTTAGGAGTATACAACTCAAATAATTACTCACATAAAAATGTGGTATGTGTAAACAGAATTACTGGTGTGTGTTACTAACACACTTTGTTACTAACATGCACTTTGGTATGGCTATTTCTACCAATTTCTACCAATCAGTATTTATTTGTAGATGCAAAATGTGTGTTGACTTATATTTCTTAGAAGAACAACTGGTGTCTAGTAATTTTTATTTAGGGATTAAAAACTAAGCATAAGCAGAGCATGTTGGCAGCAAGACTTTTGTCTACCACAGAGGTAGAACTATAAGAAGTTTTATAGCTCACTAGGAAATGCCAGTTTAACAAAAGGGTGATGCTCCCACCCCAGCATTCACAGGAGGTTCCACTGGCTCAGCACCACTAGTGTGTTGGGAACAAAAGACTCTGGGACAGGGTCAAACTGGGGTCCATGAAAGTTTCTGCAGAAGGAGAACAGCCTACCACTGGAAGGAAGTCCATTTGGATTGTGGTATCTACTGCAGGAGCAGAATAGCAAAACTCTGGCAGGAAGTGAAAACCTATTCCCCAGCAGAGCCCCTGCAGGCTGGAACAGTGTCCCTGGTAAGCTGCTGCAGAGCTGGTAGGGAAAAGGACTGCTGACAAGCTGTATAATTTATAACGTACTGAGTCACTCTGACTCAGTACGTTATAAAATCAGTTAAGGAAACCAGTTCAGGCAGTTACACTTTCTCAAGTGGTGCATGGGACCTGAAATTTACTTCTTTGTTTCTGTTAAACATGGACTGCATGAATTAAGAAGTACTTCCAGTTATTGGTTAAGAACTGGTGTTGATGGCAGGGGCATGCTAAGCCTGGGAGCTGCCTGCACTGCAAGGATCCACAGAGCAACTACAGTTCTCCTTGCCCATTCCAATGCAGACCACATCTTGGAGATGGCCATGCTGCACACCCTCACTTCTGCAATACAGCACCACACTGCTGTTCTGCACAGCCCACAGACACCAATTTTAGTGCAAAACCTTTCTCCACCTGCCTCATCTAAGACCCTCTCAGTGGAAGATGCATTGCCTATATGTTCAGTACCAGTTCTTTGAACAAAAGCAGCTGTTGTTACAGCATGGGTGCCTTGTGAGTCTCCAGTTGAGCTGACTTTGCTCCTGACAAGCCTGTCTGTCAACCTCTCTATACAGAGCTGTAGGTCTGGGTGGTTCTGAGCCTGTATACATGTGCACAGCTGGGATGGGGCTGAGGGAGGAAGGTCTAAAAGAACTTTGGTTACATCTTTCAACACTCCTGCTTCAGCAGCACTGTGTGCTGCATGTGGGAAGCTGGACGGAAGTTTTGATGCCGCACCAGAATTTGCCTTCTGCATTACGGCCTTTCTTGGCTAATGCCTTGTGCTACAGTCCTGCCTCTTCCAGACAGTTCTGGAGCCCTGGGCCAGGTTCAGTCATCACTGAATTCAAATCAGACCTGGGAAATGCACTGTCTGGGACCCCAGGTGGGTCCAGCAGCTCCTTCTGGCAGTGTGCTGCCTGTATGGCTGCAATAGCTCTGTCTAAACTAGTGAGCTAAACCAGGATGGGGCACACAGGCAGGCAGCTACCGCTCAGTAGTTATCACACTCTCCACTGTGCTTGTGGTCTGCGCCAACTACAATTCTTCCAAGCAATTTCTAGACATATTTGACAGGAAGCATGAGTCAGGAACTAGTCCCAGTAGGCAGTGGAGACATGGCAGAGTAGGTACAGAGAGTCTGGCTGTATCTGCCTGTATGTGTTGAACCATCCCAGCTGTCCTACTAGGAGCACGATCAGTACAAAGTACTAGAAGTGACCTGAACTCCATACTGAGGCAGCTACAAGCCATACATGCTTGAACGAGATGTGTGTGTTTCCAATACTTTCCTGGTAAACCGGACCCAGTTTCCACGAAAGTCCCTTTATTGAAAATACAAAATGCTGTCAAGTGGTAAATTTATGTGCTTTCCACATTATTTCAAGAGGCTTTTATTTCCCAGCACTGATTTGGTTTAAAGAAGCTAGGTAATGATGTAATGTGTTTGCATGCTGCTTTTAAATTTGGAGCTGAATTTCATTGTTGCTTGTGTGTATGCAGTACATGAGTGTTTGGGTACATAGGAAAGATGGAATGAATACAGAGCAATCTTTCTGCATGCAGGCAGTAAGAATTTGCTGCTCTGCTGCTTCCCATGCAGAGGAAAGATAAAGCATTGCTTTGCCTCCCCTGGCTTTGCTAGAGCGAGCTTCAGGGCAGAAGCGCCATCCAACCTATGAGCTGGTTGTTGCAAGGAACTACTGAACCCAATGCTGTAGAAAGCTGGCCAGGTCTCCCCTCTCACAGTACTTCTGTTGGAGACCCTCTTTTCATTACTCTGATTTTCAAGAACTGTAATTAGCCCTACCTGGGTGCCTGCTGAGGTATTACCCATTTCTCAGCTAAGAAAACAGAGCTGCTTGATACTACATGATTTGTCCTAATAAGGCAATTAGCTGCCAAGCTGAAATAGAAAGAAGGGGATTTGAAAACTGGTTCATTACTCTAATGATATGATAAGACTCATATTCCCAAAGACAAGCAAGAGGACAAGCCTCTGGCAAGGCCAAGCACACAGAGAACTAATGTGTTTTTTCTGACTATGGAGAGAAACATGGAAGAGAGATCTCTATGAAGGACATAGGAATATCAACTACAAATCAAGACTAACATCAAGTAAATATCACACAGTGAAATGGTTACTATTTTCTAGTTCCCAGTTCTCAGGGCAAAGAAAAACTTTTGGAGCTCTAGTCTGACACATCTGCCTTCCAGACCCATCTTGGCCATGGGGGTCAAACCCACAAGTAAGAGAGTTTCCTACCAGCAAGATGAGAAGCTGCTTGGTGTGGGAACGCTGTGCTTCTGTCAAAACAGAGCACAGGAGATATCTGAGATACCTGTAGGGTGAAACAAGAGAAGGGGAAGAAGCCAACTTCTGGAGTTTCATGACTATAGCACTTTGTGGAAGAACCAGGCACCTGAGCCCAGAACTATTAATGTTCCACAAGAGTCAAACAAAGTATCCTAATAATATAAAAGAATTTGATTTTCTATCTATCCATAAAATTATCTAGGCATCCAGGTTTCAGAGGTGTTTGGGATCTAAGAAGCCTCCACCAGCTACTACAAAAAACAAAAAACAAAAAGCTCAGAGGACTCCTCAAAGGTCATTTAAGTCTACAATCTCAGCCTCAGACTTCACTTTAATCCCCTCTGCGAGGTGTCTGTTCAACTTGTTCATAAAATCCTCCAAAGAGGCAGATCACAAGCTCCACAAGAAAATCTGTTGAGATGCAATCCTGCATTGCTCTTGGAAAAGATTTTATTTACTGATCTTCCATAGACTTATTCTGCAAACACTCCATGTCCTTGAACTGGATGAATGAACCCAGATGAGATTAATGTCAGGGCATGTACTTATCAGCTAGCTGCCACTTTGTCAGCCACACACTAAGGACGGTTTCTCAATCACATGAGATAGACATAAATCCTAGGCACTCAAGCCTTGAAAAGTGTGATCTTCAGTCTCCAAGAACACTGGAACCTCCTCTGAGAGGCAGTGTCACCTTCACTTACTGTAGGGACACACAGAAACAATGAATCTCTACTTTTCCAGGAGAAATAACAGTTTTAACCACCTTGTCACTCATGATGAGGTTTTTGCAAAGGTAACTCTAAAGTGAAACAGATCAGAAGTGTACAAACTACCACGGAAGAGTAAAGGAAACCTGAGAGGGGGGAAAACACAATTACTAGCAGAAGCCCCCAAATACAAATGAACAAAAACTACATTAGAAAGGAAAACAGGGATACATTAATCCTAAAGAACATTAAGAAAATGTAAATTAAAGTTTAATTAAGCAATAACTCTGAAGTAGTAGAGCATGTAAAAGGCAATATACTCAAATATATAGATGCAGTGATGCAGAATAAAAGTCTTTTGCAAGAGAGCAATTGCTGGTGGTTCCAAAGTATTTTGGGCCAACTGGACAGTTGCATACTACTCTGTTTTTTTATTCCAAAATACTAAGGAAGCACTGTACTTTCCCTGGTCTTGGTCATACACATGGCCTCTCCTGCACTGGAGGTGAGACATGGTTATCCAAATGAGATGGTTCAGCCTGGGTGCAGGAAGAACTCAGAGACATGAGTTCTGGATTGTGGATGTCCCACCACTCTCTCCTCACAGCCAGCCTCCACGGGCCAATCTCAGTAGGAACAACAGGATTGCAAACATTTGGCAAAGGGAAGATATTATTGATCAAAACATACAGAAGGAGAAACCTGGTGTCAACAACTAATGAATTGTGTTATAACTAACATCCAGTGCTATACAAGGTAAGCATATTTCACAAGCAAGGGCAGCACAGAAGCAAACAGTGGTAATGTAAGATGTCTCTCTACTTTAGGACCATGGCTTTGAAGGACAAAATCCAATGCAGTATCTCTGTGTGGGGGATACTTGCTATTTCCACTTGGTGTGGTGCTTACTAGTAACAGAGTGAATGCCTAATGCATATTTTACACACCCTGTGAATGTCGAATGGGACTGAGTTACACTTGCAGATGTAATTTTTATGGTCAATTTGCAGCTGACAAGTTATCTGCATGAATATGTATTAGTGCTGAAGTTAACAATTTGTGCCTCTGTTCATTTTGGTAGATGAGTCCAATTCAGCTCAAAGATATGTATATATTAACTCAGCAATGCCACTTACAGCTCTTCCAGATCTATTTAAGAAGACATTACAGGAGGACAAACCCAGTGGTCCCCACTGTCACTATGGGAAGGAAACACTTGCCATTTTGTTGAAACTTTTTCATGGAGAGTTGACAATCTGGAATAGTTTTTTACTTTTTAAGTAATGGGCAATAGTCTGGAAAAGCAGTAAAATTATTTTCTTTCATAACACATATGTCTTCAGGTAAATGGGCACTGCTGGTGGCAATGGACTAAAATGATAAAAATCATACGAAAAAAAATGCTAAGTTTTCCTTCATCTTGCCATTTTTGTCTATGAAATTTAAGGCAAGGGAGATGAAACCACGAAGAATTGTAACGCTCCGTGCAGACATTAAGCCATCTGAATAGCTGAGGTGTGTCTGCTGCTGCATGGCACAGCTATATATGTGAATTTAAGAAAGTCACGTGTGTAAGAGCTCACACCAGGAGAGAAACTGCAGTCCCCCAGCAGTGAATTACAGCAGCCCTATTAAGCACAGCTTTTGTACCTTCTGCCTCCGTGTAGCTCCTGCTACAAATACTTTTCTTGTCTTTGGCCCAACCTGCTTCTACAAAGAGGCAGAAAGAAGAGCAGTGCGACTCTCCTCCTTCCCACCGCAACCTTGGACTGCCCTCTGGATTACAGAATGCTGCTGGGACCAATAGTAGCCACTCATTAAAATAAGGAATTATGGCCCATAATCAGATGGATTCTTTACGTTCTGTTCTACCTTTCATGCTTGCTCTTGCCCAGTGCATAGAACTTGGCTGGAATTTTATCTAAATTACATCATAAGCCCAAACAGAGTAACACTGTTCTCATGAGTCTAATTAATACAAATTGCCATAAAAAATAATGTGATTTTGCATTGTTTCCCCTGTATTTACTAAAATGGAAAGCATTAACTCACAATGCTCTATTTCATTTGGAAACATATGCACAA
Source organism: Pardalotus punctatus (assembly GCA_013400915.1). Classification (NCBI taxonomy): domain Eukaryota; kingdom Metazoa; phylum Chordata; class Aves; order Passeriformes; family Pardalotidae; genus Pardalotus; species Pardalotus punctatus. Next base: position 53,505 of record VZTX01027663.1, read on the forward strand.
ATGTAAAGGAATTTCTCAGTGGCTGTACTGAGGAAAGGTTCATTTTGCAGCTGTAGCCTCAATTATGCCTGCCATCCATAACTAAGTGCTTCAGTTTCAAGGGGTTTTTCACTAGCAACATTACATTTCCATATAAAATGTGTGAAATTCTGCCCTTTTACAGTTTTATGTGAACATTAATTTTACAAATTTGCTTTCTCCCCCTCCTCTTCTGTAACAATTTCTGCCAACAATTAAGAAAAACCACATTGACATTTATCTTGAAAAACTATTTGAAAAGAATGTTTATTCCCTTCCTCACTGTTACTCAGACAATGAATGCAATATGAACTAAGAATATTTAAAAATGCTTAATTAAACATGTGAAACTTTTATGGACTTAATGTACCAAATGCGATCTTAAGAAGTTACAGTAACCTATATTCTCACAGAAAAAGGGAATCTGGCCGTGCTCCCATTAGCCTGAAGACCTAGATACATAATATCTGAGGCCACATAAGCACAGAAAAAATCCCTAATGCAACTATGACTGATTGAAAGCCTGAAATGGAGGAGAAATCTTGCCCAGATAATTTTCATTTTCGCAAGATGTCCAGTGTAGGTTAAAATATAGCAATAGCAATGGTCTTCTAGACCCACAGTTTATGATAGTATGTTCCATGTAGATGAAATGTTTGCTGGTTTGCTGTTTTTTCCAAAAAAACATTCTTATTCCTTGGAAGTGGTGCACCATTCAACAAAGCGTATAGAATGGTACACAGCTGTAAAAACACTCCACCTCAGGCTTCTCAGACAACCAGAAGATGCAGCCACACAGCCGCCCTTGTTCCCAGCATATGGTTCTGGGGCTGGCTCTGGGCGCAAGGCACAAGAGCTGCTTCTTTCCTCATACTACATTCAAACTCCCCCCACTGTGACAACACAAAGTAAACTCACCCCAGTGTGCTCAAAGAGAAAACCCCCTTTGTCCTACCTTGGCCTACACTTAACTCTCCTCTCTGAGCTGAAGGCATCCATCTGCCATTTCACAGTGCCCCTAATGACAATTTTGTGAAAACCAAACCAAAAGACAGAATTATCCCCCCATGCTTCCTCCAAAACCTGTCAGAAAACAGATCCTGGACTCTTACAACACAGGAAGAAAATACTCTGCTTTCTGGTACAGCAGCAATTTCAGAAGTCAAAGCTAGCAGAACTAGATGAACTGTCACAGAGATGATAATCCTGATTTATGACAGCCTCAGAGAACAGGATCAGATGGCAACACCTCTTTCTCAATAAACATTTTTAAATGTTGTTGTGAAAAGCAGTGGCTTTATTCCAGGCTATTGGTTACTACTGATTTCAGCTCTGCTGGATGATCCTATTAAATAAAAGGTTGTCAACTCTTTTGCAAGAAAATAATTCACTGCCTACTAGGAACATGGAATAGTTGGACATTCTTTATGGAAAACAAGATCTAACACTAGGGATCTAGTATTCACGGCCATTTTTCTTGAAGTTCTTAATAACAAAATTAATACCTTTTTTGGGATAACTGAGCTGGAGCTGTCTCAGACAGTGATGCTTTGAAAGGTGGTGAATCTCTCCTGCCTGTGCAGGTGCCACGTACATCTATCTGCCCAGTCCATTGAACTTCTACCCCTCTTTCCAAGTACCCCATTCTCTCTTCAGAACCTTCAATGGTGAATGAAAGCTCTTTGAAATAATCCAGGTTCCTCTTCTTGGAACACATTTCAAAGGCTGTTTTGGGCAAGTATCTTTGCATTTCCTGAGCATTCACTTGTATAATCTCTGTACACATTGAACACTCATTCTTGGTATTTTACAATTTAGTTTACAACTGTTTTTAAAGCTCTTCAACACAGCAGACTGCAATACCATCTCCACATATAAAGAACCACCATTTATATTTTTCTTAATGTTTAGTCAAAATAGTGAAAACATGAAGAGATCAAATGGGCAGAATCTGACAGCAGAAACTTTGAGAAAGAAATCTGGTACAAATGTTTTAACAATGAAAGTGATTAATCATTTGAACAGCTTATCCAAGAATGTGGTAGATTTTCTGTCAAATGAAGCCACTAAATCAATAAATTTTTCCAGCAGACATGCTTTAATTCATCCAGAAGTTATAGAAACCAGTGCAGGATTATAAGGTAAAGTTCCATCATTCCTCTCATGCAGAAAATTGCTCAGTCAAAATGGTCCTTTTTTAGATTTCAATTTCTATGATTTGCAGAGATTTTCTGGACTGTGGCATCACAGTTAGCTAAAGCTGAACTGAAGCACAACCGGGATTATCCTTCCTAAAAAGACAGAGCCCCCCCCAGCATCAGGGATCACACTGCTAAACTGTGGTTTTGAGGTCCTTTAGGACTCCTCAGTACCACCAAGTCTGTAAATAGCAACAGCTTCAGAAAACCCTGCAAAAAAATGAAACACAAAATCATGCACATAGACATGGTCACAGTGATTCATGTATTTGTAACCTCCAGGAGGAATTACTGCAATCCTCCCTATGTGGGAAGCAAACCACACACAGTGCATCCCCCAAGCAGAGAGCGGAAAACCCCACCTGATGGCCAGCTCGGGACACTGTGCACCCATCAATTGGTGGCCCTGCCTGCTGGGCTGAGACCTCTGCCAAAACAACAGTTTGGAGGGCCTGAGCTAACTAATATCCTGAAGGACTAGCTCTCGTTACCTGTGAAACTGCCCATCTCCATTTGGTTGAAGCAGGCAAGTTATAAGGGAAGGGTAGAAGGGAAGTTCTTCCTCAAAGCTAGCTCCTCTGACCACTTCCACTGTGCCCACAGGGAACAGCAAGCCTACTGATGGTTGGCTTGGCTTCACCCCTCAACACCTGTAGGGGTCTGGGAACTGGAAGAGGTTTTGTGCATGATAGAGCAATTCACTCATCCACTGACAACTTTCCAAGTTACTACAACCTCTGGGTCTGGCTATGAGCAGCAGCAGTGCACAGATGCATGTAACTTTCCTCCAAGGCATCCCATTACAACTTGTGTGTGGGAAGGCAGACCAGGCTCTCCCGCAGACAACACTCAACTGTTCCACTCCATCCTTGCACTGAAGGGTTTTCTGGTTGGACTGGTGGTTTTAAGATGAATGCAACAAAGGCCAGAATCACACGATGCTGAGCAGTTAGTTACGTATTCACCAGTCCTGAGCCCAAGCTGTGGGGCGTGAAAACCTTTTCGGAAAGTAACACGATCTGTTTGCATGTTCATGACTTCATTCGTTCTGTCTGCCTCAGTGAACAGAGGAAAATAATAATAATGCATTTAAATTTAACTATCCCTTGTATACCAAAAGATATTCTTCCTGCCCTATTAAATGAAGAATTGTACTGTACATTAATCCCAGTGAAAAAAGGGAACAACCACAGCTGTGAGTATGACTAACAACTGACCCAGACTGCTACACATGGCAAACAAATCGTCTCAGGAAAATCTGTGAAGTTAGCTTTTTTTTCAAGCTACTACCATATATCTGAAAGTAAAATTATATTGAGAATAAACCAAAATTTCTACTTACTGATACAAGAAATAAGATCATTAAATCTTTCCTTAGGAAAGACAGGATTTTCCAGCCCTCGGAAATAGAGCTTCAGTACTCCAGCAACTGAGTTAATGTCATGGTTACTTTGGTCATCTGCCAAAGGATTTTCACCTTAAAAAGTAAATAAAGTGAATGAAACACACATGCAGGAGCATTCTTGCATAAAACATTTTTATAAGTGAGTGACATTTTGGGGGATTTTTGTTTTTAGTGTGTGGGAGGTGGCAATGAAAGCATTCAAGCAAGAAAATAAACACTGATTTAGAAATCCCAGGCTATGATTAAACTAAAAAAAGGCAGCCTAAATAAAGCTTCCTTAAAATTACATAACCTCTTAGGTCCTGAACTTCAAACTAGATATTTATGGACATGTTGTGATTTACAGTTAGTAAAAGAAAAAATGTTCTTAATTGAATGGAGTTTCTCAGATTTTTCTTTGGAGCCCCACATAAAGCAAATGGAGTTACATCACTTATTGAATTGAAAATGTGTCTTCATTCTAAAAAATCAGGAATATGTGCAACCATTTTGTTGAAAACCTAACTGAAACCTCAACCATTATTGCACTATTTTATTTGTGTAATTTTAAAGGCCTAATCTTTATTTTCAAACACTTTAAAATGTATGTATCTTCAAGGACAACACTACCTAGGAGGAGCAGTTAAGAATAAGCAGATTTAAAAGCTGCAGAATGGAGGGATGTGGCTTCACTTAGCAAGTGAAAACAGCTGCTTTACGTACCTTGTCAAAGACAAGATCAGGTTTAACAACATATATATAACTAATACTGCGGAGAAAAATACTGTGCATATTTTCTCATGCTTTTTAGTCACAAGCCTTTTTGCTCCAAGGGTTTGGTCATTAGCAGATGACCTGTAGAAGTCTGAATTTCCCTAGAAGTTAAAAACTGCCAGTTTCTAAGACTCAGGAAAAAAGAATTAATATTTAAAAAAATATTAAAGTAAAAAGTAAAAAAGTATTGCTTTAACACAGTTAGAGGATTGCTGGATCCTGGCTTTCTTAGCAGAGCAATCCTAGGCTGGGTGTTACAAGCCACTAATGTTTAAAAAGCTGGTTTTACTTCCTGGTATTTTCCATGTAATTCCTTCTCTGGGGCTGAAGTTTCCTTTGGGAACGAGAAATGAAATGACCCTTTTTTTTTACCCTCTATTTTCATGGATTGTGATGCAACTTTGGTGGAGGGACCAGAAAGTTGAGCACCCATATTCCAGAAGATCAAGCAACAGGACTTTCAAATTGCATTAGGTAGTTTCTTGAATCAAATTAAACCCGTTATTTTTCTTTTTTGACAATCTTTAAAATAAAATATACAAAAACTACTATTTGCAGTTTACCATTAACAAAAGACTAATATTTACAGTTGATTCAAGAATCATATGCCTTGTCTAAACAAAATGAGAAAACCCCTGAAGCTCCCAGGACATAATGGGGGGAAAACATGCACATGTTATCATTGCACTTCATGTTTAAGCATATGATGGTGCAAAGTTTTAGGTGCAGTACACACAATATATACAATCTGTTTAAACAGCCAAGTAAATAATTAGGATTTAAAAGATTTTTAAATGTCAGATATTAAGGTGCTCAAATAAATGAAAATCCAATTACCTCTCTCAAATGAATTTTTAATATCATTGACTTCCACCTGGGAACCAGACACTCTAAAAATTCCCTGATGCTGAAGACCTGCGGCAAAGACGGGAGACAGTGGTGAAAAATTAATTTATTTTGAAAAATACTTTTAATCTCTATTTTAAAAACACAACTGTGGTGCTAAATGAATAATATAGAAGATATATGGAAAAGTCAAGGCAATAATGAAATTACATAGTTTTTTTTCAGAGCTTACCATATAAATTTATAAATCTGATACAGCTTTCCACAATAAGAGGAATAACTTGCCCTGAATCCTGCAAAAACAAGAGCAGAAAGAGTGAGCTGCAGATCAGAAAGAGGAAACCTCTCTACTGCGGCCTGAATGTGAAAATGCACTTTCTTGGTCAATCTAGATGGACATACAGTGCTGGCAAAAAAACACCTAAGAAAAAATACCACTTCTAACAGAGTTCTTTTCCCATTTAGGGAGGGAGGAAAAGGAACAGATGAAGAAAAGGAGTATGGTTCTTAAAATCACTTAATTGGGAAATTCAGTTCTCTGTCACCGTATCTGGCTAACACTGTATGTGACATCTAAGCTCATGCATGCATTTCAGATTTTTGAAGCAAAATTAGTTAAAGCAGTGAATTTGCCTTTTAAAAAGCTTATTATTAAGAATAATAATTCATGATGAAGATGATCCCTCTGCATCCATTTAACTGACCTTTCTTTTCCTGGTGGAGAAAATCCTATATGGACCTAATTCCTCAATGTGGGCTTTTTTTGTTATTTGGTAGGTTTTTTTTTGGTAAAAAAGAGTTCATAGCAAACAATTTCCATGGCTTTTCTGGATTTGCTGGACTATCGGAAATGCTCTTGGAGCAGAGCCACCAAACGCCATTGCATGGGGTACCAGGATGTCTCCCTCCTGACTGAGAGCACTGCTATGTGCTCTGCAGGTTTGCGTGCTCCACCACAGGGCCGACGATAGCCTGGCACGTCGCTTCTGGCTGCTCTGAACTGCAGCTACTTTGAGCTCAGCATGTGGCTCGGCTGCTTCTTCTCTAGGCACAAAGTAACTGGGAAAGGGAGGTCACAGCCTGTACCTCCCACCTGCCAATGGCAGAGTGCAGGAATCACAGTTCCTCATCTCAGAAATTATACAGCAACAGGTCTGTAGCTACATTTTCAGTTACACTAAAGCATTTTAAAAAAGGATAAAAAACATTTCTGATGGGATGGGGAGAAGATGACTATCCACTAATTGTCAGTGAGTTACTTGTCATTTTCTTTTAAACTGCTTATTTTCCAAAATAACCATTGCAGTCCTTTTATGTTGGAACTTTAAAAAATGGATGTTATAACTCAAGCACCCTAGTGACCATAAGTCATCAAATATAAAGACATAAATAATATGATTAAAAATTATTTGGAAAACTTGGTGCTTATGCTGCAAAGATTACTCTTTCATAAATAATCTTAGAATTTCTTGTCTTGGAAACTGTAATTTTTCTTCCCAAATGAATATCCAATACATAAGTGCTCAGAAAATTGACTAATTCATTTGTAAGTTTAGTATAAAATCAGTCTGAATTATAAAATCATGAAATCAAAAGCACCTTGTAACTCAGAATACACATTTCCTCTTACAAATTAGTACTTAGTTTTCACACTAAACTACACTAATGGGGAGTTTATGAATTGAGCTCAATTAGAATAAAAGTCCACTACCAGAAAAGTTTGAAAAATAACACAGAGTGAAGCAATGAATCGTTGCGCTTCCTGAGGTAACCTAACCCCCGATCTTATGCACACTCCACGCTGTTTTAGTGGGGCTTACAAAAGACTGTATCACTAACTATGCTATTTAAACTGTGGCTTGCTTGCCCTTTAATTTAAAACCTAGCAAAGACTGGCTAGCCAAGAACCAGTAATGGATGGATTAGCATTTTCTCTTTAACTTCTGTCATGGTTCGGTAACAGCTAAATAAAAAACCCCACAAAACAGGTCAGTTATTAAACCCAGTAACACCACCATCTTCACCAACACTGAGCAGCCTAGCTCCTAAAAAAAGCAGAGTATTAGAAAACATGCACAACATGCACCCACATCTCCTGTTAGTACGCTGGTTCATGCAAAGAACGTAAAGTCTAAGAAAAGATAGCGTTTGCAGTAAGAAATTACAAAAAAAACAAACCCCAAATCACTTTCATACCTGGTTTTGGAGAATCTGTTCAGAACCACATAAAACTTTGTACTTAAGTAATACCCTGAAATAATCTAAATTAACAGCTTTGTCTTTTGAATCTAATCAAAGGAAAATAATTTGAAGTAACAATCTGTGGTGGTGAGTGTCAAGAACAGTGACCCTATTGCTACTGTGAATTTAAATTGACGGGTGCAGTCAGTGAATGTACGTTTGGGACTAGTTACAATTTCTTATGATGCAAAACTCCAACAAAAAGCAATCTGGTGTGATACAGTATTTCATTAAGTGCAATCCTTTTGTGCCTGTCAAAATGACTGATCCCTATCAGGAATGACACGGTCTTTGTGCAGAGATGCTGTCCTAAGTCCCACACTGGCAAACCTTTCACAAGGCTACCAGCTTTTTTGACCTCTTTCCTTTTGAATGACTAATTATGTAGGACTCCCCACTCCCAAGTAAGCCCTGTCACCACACTGCCATGTAGTACAACTCTTGTCTCTGTGCGGGAAAATGATGGGGTACCATTTCTCCTGATTTGCTTTGTCCTTCTCTAGCCCAGGGGCTTTCATTGTGAGAATTTCTGCTTCCTCGCTTACTTTCACCCTTAAGCAAGAAACTGCTCATGACACTCATCAATTTCATCATGTGATGATTTCTCAAAGTCTTTGCATTTCACAGCACCTCTTGTGTAACAATAATAAAAATAATAATAATGGTTTTCCCTGTAGTTGTACTGAGGATGGCTGAAAGCTTGACTCAAAGACAGCTAAACTGGTACAGTGCCACTGAGCCCAGAATGTGTTCTGCAAAATGTTTGCCACCAGCTATATTGCACTTGAAAAAAACTCAAACCCTGTAACATTCAAACCGAATTCACAGAGCTTGCAGTCAAGAGTTTTATTCACTGCATTTATAAATGTAGTGCCAGCTAGCATCCAGAGGCACTAACTGTGATGGGCGGGTGCTTGAAAATGAGTAAGAAAATACCCATCATTTAAGATTACAATCCCTCCAGAGTTCTGCTCTGGTTTAGTTTTTCCTGTATATTTGTACACTCATTTCTTAATGCAAACTTCTTCCTCCAGGTCTTTAAAAGAACTGATTTTGAGCCAGGCATGAATGCAACCCAAGAGTGAGGCAGAGCTGGTTCTCTTGTCACCAGAACTATACCTGATGTCTTGTGTGAGAGTTCCTTCGGCCTCGGCTAGAAGCATTATTAGAAATAAAAGTATGAGAAAGAAGAAGATAGTAAATACAGCAAAGATACAAGACCCAGAATAGCAGTGATCACAATTTCACACAATATAATAAATTCCTAAAGTCATAGGAAATCAAAATCTGGATATCAAACCCAGGGAAATACTGCTTCTCCACAGACTTTGAACACTGAATGTAATGAAAATACCAAGCAGGAAACTCTGGTAAGTTGTGGGATGCACCACTACATCCTATCTTCTTCATGAAGCTAAGTTTCCTATTAAAAGCAGGCTGCCAACACTATTCCTACTTGATTAACAAAACTGTAGGGAGGCTAATGGATGAAACGAATCCCCCTCTTTCCCTTTGACTTCAGGAAGTATTATATTGATCAACCGGGAAAGAAGAGCCCCAGGACAGCTTAAACATAATGATCTGCCTCAGCTTTTGTGAGGTGGTGACCATTATAGTGAGAAGTGTTGAGATCAGCCACTGGGGTGGCTGGTGCCAGTACCTTGATGAACGACTCCAAATCACCATTAAACAACTTAGCACTATACTGTGATCGGGGTCTGGGCTTCCTGTGTTTCTGGGGCTTAGGGGGAAGATTTGGAGGCCTGAGGGAAGGGAATATGATTACTGAGCAAGGTAGAATTAAGTCACGCAATAAAACAAAATGTCTTAAAGCTCATGGCAAAACAACTGAACATTGTAAAGGGAGCAACAAACACAGTACTTATCAAATAAAGATTTTCCATCAAATTTAAGTGTAACACTGATTAAAGAGCAGAGAAGTCCCCCACTAAAAATGTATTACTTATGGATAAATAAGGACATTCTTTATGAATCCCTGTTTTGCAGTTTTACCACATAAATTTATTCCAAACACTGCACAATTGGAATGGCCTTTTTTGTTGTGGTCATACATAAAATATTCAACAACCACTGGAATTCATCCTACCAACCAAGGCAGAACACAAACCACTTGAAGCACCTCTTATCAAGCAGAAAAGTTGATTCATGCTGGAGAAGCTTCAAATGCAAATCAAAGCTGCTCAGCACACTCCTAAGGTGCTTCAAAACCAAACTGTCTGCATTTTCAACTAGAGTTGGAAAGTTAAAGAGCTTTAGCTTTGCACATCCAACCTTCATGCATGAAAAGAAACACCTTGCTAATTATTTAATGGAATTAAAAGCATATCAACTTGAACAAATAAATAAAACCAGCATAACACAAAAAGAAGTAAAGGAAGAACATACAAAACTTTGGTCTGCAAAATTTTACCTAGTATGTTATACATGTGATGACTACAACCGAAAGAGATTACAGGAAATAAACATTGTTCTCTAGGTCAGAAACTACTTTGTGAATGTCATGCCAACAGCTACATGCCAACAGCTTCCTTAGTTCCCATGCACCAGCAGTTTCTATGTTTTATTGGAATTAGCAAAAATCCAGTGTTTTTGGGGGATCAGTGAGGAACAATAAGGCATAGAGCATTCAGCAGTAGGACTTTATTCTGTTTTGAGTACCACCTGCTATTTTAAACTCATCTTTAAAGATATCCTCTTCTCTTCTACAATTTAACTTTGACGTTGAAGAACATTTCTGTTTGCATGTCTCACAGTCTGGAAACGTAACCAAACCTTGGGGTAACAGGCAGGTCCCAGCCAAAGCCCAGGAGCTGGTGCTTTGGCTGGGACCATCTGGAACAGATGGGCAGGCCCTACTCCTCAGAGTATATTTCTCTAAGTGACCAGCTGTAAGAAGATACAAGCTAAGATGGCTTCACTGCCCCCCGACTTCACTAAGGTAAAATAATTGCCTAAATCCACCATCTTCTTTCAGCTGTTTACAGAGCAGGGAACTTAGGATCATGTGAGCCTGATGAGTGGCCTGCTTTGGAGACAAAAAGGAGGTTTTTCTCATTAGACATAAACTTGTTCATTTCCATGCATTCCTGGAATGGTAGCATCTGGAGGCAGAATTAATGGTACAGTTGTCAGAATTAATGTCAGCAATTGGGAAGAAAGCTCTGATTTGTTACCACTTTTCAACTGAGGTCACGTAATGATAGTTGAGCAAGTCCAACTTTACAGAGCTAGAAAAGAACATGGAGTGGTGGGAGAAAATCTGTTGTAAAGTCTATAGAGATGTCCCTGGGAACACTGGGACCAGGCAAGATGGTTCTTGAAGGCATCGAGCAAGGATGTATTGCATGGAAAGAGAAGGGAAGAGTGAGACCAAGAAAGCTGGGCTGGATGCTCCTGCTTTACCAGGACACACTGCCTGTAGCAGAAATACATACAGGTGGCAGTTGCAAACCCAAGCAGTTGCCATTGCCCCCTCGTAGTCTCTGGGGGCTCCAGAGTTTATCTGGGTTTGTATCTGGGAGGTAGCTTCAAAGATGCAGCACTACACAACTGAAAAAGTACATGCAGCACAAAGTAGGGAGATTTAAAACACAAAATTCCTTCTCTTCTGTGGATATATAGAGCCATTTAAGTATGGAACACACGGATGCTGGGGGAGGCAGGTATTTGCGTCCAGAGCTAGGTTATCAAAGACACAGCCCATTGCCCAAACTGATCCTCCTACCAGGTTCTTTTAAAATGTGTATCCTGACCAAGTAAACTACAAACTATGAGAGGCAAGGTATCTCTGACAACTGAAAAATATTTCTTTTCTGACACCAAAGTGTCCCCTGCAACTTCCAAATCTGATGTGCGATTCTCAAATATTTTTAAGGATCTCCCAGCTTGTCCCACCCTTGACACTGGCCAAAGCAGCTCACAAGAATGAGGAAGATGAAACAGTCTGGTTCTTTACCCATCAGCATGCTGAAACAGAAATGCTAAATGTTAAAACACATGTACATAATTTATGTAACAACAACAACAACCCTTACGAAGCTGTTCTAAAATTTGTAAATTCTAAGATTTTACCTATTTTTTAACTCTACACCAAGTCAGATAAAAATATCTTACCTTGTTGTCATGTATTCAGCCCTGTGACCTAGAAAAGTTTAATAAACAGGAAACAATGATTTGTAGGTTTTAGGTTGAAATTTTTATATCTAAATTACACTTGGCAAATTATTTTTAACCCTACCTCTCATGCTACCAACAACAGATATACAACTATACAATAAACAGGGCAGTGTAGTTATCTATCTCCAGTTCATTAAAATACAAACACAACCCATGCTATGGAACAATTTTTAAGAAGCTTGCCCAAAGATAAAGAGTCACTTGGTACTGTAAATAATTTCAAGTAAAATTCCAAACGATGTCTATTGTTGGTGCTCATATGTTTCAGTGGCTAAATCAGTATGGAAATAGAGCTGTCCCAAGATTACATTACATCTCCCCCTGTGCCTTGTACCTAAACCTGTTCAGTGCTGAAAATACAGGGCTCTAGACACAAGTAGCTATTGAAAGACTCCCTACTCTCTTTGTGTATTGCAGGAAAAAAGTACGACACTATCACTGAGAAACACCACACAGAACTGCAGGGAATTGTAAAGAAGCAAATACCACATTCCAGAAAGGCTTCTCTGCAGAGCAACCCACCAGTAAGTCAGGCATGTGCATCATGACAATTCATCATAATGAAAAACAAAATAACGAAACAGGACAAAGATCATGGTATGGTAAGTTCCAATGAACCCAGCTTTGCCAACAGGAGATTCTGTTCTATTTATTAAAAATCTTAGAACATGTCAGTAAAATACTGGAAAAAGAAGAATCAATTCAATTAATTTACTTAGGCTTTCAAAGGCCCCTAATAACTTTCTTCACAAGAGATGACTAAAGCAACTGAACAGCCATGGACAGAGTGACAAAATATTCTCACTGATCAAAAAGCAGTGAAGAGAAGGGACACCCAGTGGACTTAAAATGGTCTTTTTTCACCATGGCAAAAAATGCAACAGCCATTTACTCAAGCCTTCCCATTAGGATGATTTATGCAATCCATAAAGCATTTATTAATGCCTTGAGAGATCACAGCAGCTAAGGAGGCAGAGCACTGTGCAAATGACTGAAGTACTTTTGTATCAAAGCCTGATGAAACTAGGAAGCCCTTCAAAGGGGTTAAGCAGCACACACTGCAAACAAAATTCACTATTAGCAGGTTCAAGTAAGGTATTAGGGACTAATTACACACCTATGCAGTGAACAGAACCCTAGATATGAACTTTGAAAATTGCTCTGAGCTTCACTTGGGCTAGGTCTAAGTACAGTGCTTAATTTGAAAGCGATACCAAAAAAGCTTGTCAGACTCCAGAAAGAATGAATAACAGTGATATGAAAAACACAGTAATATTATGTGCCAGTGTTCAGACGCATGCAAAGTACTGCACAGTATGGAAAACCCTCATCTGAAAATATATTTTGCAGTACCAGAAGATGTGGATCCCCCGAAACTGGCAAAAAGAAGCTCTGGGAAAAATCTCTGGCATTGAGATATGTGAATCTTGTTGGCATCTATTTTAGATAGGTGAAAAAGAGATATGTAAGAAGAATATGAAAAATAACCTATGACAGAAAAAGAGTAAGCCAGGGACTTCTCCCTACTCAGGTTACCAAGGGAAATTCACTGAGACTAAGAATCCCAATAATAAATGCTAGTAAAACAGAAGATGTTACAAATTATGTGCCTGGGGGATTTTAAACACATCTTTGATATTTAACAGTTCAGGGCAAAAGGTGTCTGGGCCTTAAAGGCAATTCCTTCTAAAACTCCTTGTTGTCTTTCTTGCATTTCTCTTTGCTTTAATTTATTCTTTCAATAAGTGAGCCTTTGGATCAGGATTAATATAAGCATCAGCGTGCTTCCTATGTTTAGTATCAATTTTATTTGAGCGTTTCTATTTACTTTCCAAATCTGTAGATGCAGATTCAGCACAGAGCACTTAATCTATCTTCCCTGTGCAGATCATGAATATGTATCTGCTGTGTCCATAAACAGCAAGACCATAGTAGGCAGCTGATGAACCAGAATAGAAGCCAAATGCTGTTAACATTGTGGACACCAGATGGGAACCTGGATCTATTAAGCCTACATCCTTCCACTGCACAGTTTTGAATAAAAGCAAGAAAGGGTGTCAAAGGAAAACTTGCAGTTGAGACAATCCTCTCCTTCTCCCCCCGTTCTCCCTAGCTTTATTTACCACAGCATACTGTGTTATTTGTCTGCAGTCTTGCTGACATGGAAGTTTCCAGATAAGACAGTTTCAGGGGAGCAGGAGAGCAGTTCACTTCCTACAAATTAACTTCTATAGTAGCTACAGCAGTAACATTCATAATTGCTCTGCAATTTGATCCTTTCAATTATCCCCATTCAAGAAACTTTCAGAATCCAGGTCCTCTGTCCCAGGCACTGGCATTTTAATGCAGGACATGCCTCAACTGAAAGGGGTACTTGAACTTTTTAATCTGTAAACACGATGGCTTTTGCTCCAAATAACAGCTTTGAATGTAAACGTGTATATTTGGAGTACTATTAGTATGTGCTATGCTATGGTGATGGGACAACAAATATGTGCAAAAACACTATGGGCAACACATTAACTACTTGGGGGTTACAGCTGGTGTGTAGAAGGGAACTCTTCAAACAGAACAGTCCGAGCATAGCATACCTCAGCATGGCAGAATGGCCCAGAGCCCGATGGCAATTTATCACTTAGGTCACCCTGCTGAGAAGTTTTTCTCCAGGTTTCCTTTCAAACAATTGTCTCCTTACTTTCTTCCAACATGGATTATGCAGGAGATTCTGTTGCCTTTTATCTCTGTCCCTTTCACTTTATTTTTCAAAATACTTTATCAGTGAGCTTCCAGAGGAAAAATTTCCCCTTTTTTTGACTAAAGTCAGCTGCACACTGTTTTGTGTGAATAAACTGCTCAATGCACAGATTAAAAATAAAAATCTGTTAAATAAAAACCTCCATGAGAAAGAAGATAATGCAGTTAGCTGTCTAAAAACAGCTACCATGTTCTACAGTTCCGTTTTGAAAGAAAATACTGCTTATATCCTACCCCCAACCTCAGTCACTCCCTGGACAGGGCCTTTGTGTTACAGCCACTAAACTGCTAATAGCTATTTAGGCACTTCCATTTGTGGATCTGGGCTTTTGTATTAAAAGCAAGAAGAGATGTGATTAACAGCAGATATTTGGCAGTAAAAAGAAAATAAACTGATACATCTTTTAGAAACATTCTTTAGTAAACAGGTTTCTTTCTTGAGCCTTAACTTTAAATTACTATCTTTAAGCTCCAGGAGAGGATTTTTACTCTTTTTGGTGTAAGCTCACTTCCTGTCAAGTCTGTGCCACTCTGTGTGTCTAGTTCTCAAGGTCTGTACTGCAATTCCCTTTTTCCCTTTGATGCATGAGGAAGTGCTTGTTGGGAGGGCTGGTAAGAGATAGGCACTGTGTCAACTTTCCTTTCAGACATGAGATTTTTCATTCAATAGTTCTGTTTCCAAATCGAGTCACTTGTCTAAACATCTGTGCAGTGGAAATAAGTATCTGTTGAAGAAATAAAATCAATTTATTGTGTGTACTATTACCACTGCACTGAAACTATGACTGGTAAAAATAAAATCTATATTTACTGGACAATTAAGCTTTAAGTTTTGTAATTTATTTCCTGCACATCTTTGGCACTTCAGTGGGTTCACTGTATAGTCTGGAATCACTTATTGTGTGACATTTACCTTCTCCTAGTGTCCTCTGCAGCAAGTCATGTTTTGCTTGAAGTTTTGTGATGAGATTGCTACCTTCCAGATATTCTCTGAATTTCTGTAGAGATGCAGATGAATCTATTACTATGCATGACACATAAATTCCAGGAACTTATGGATAATGTTTACTTCAGGTGTTTGGTCTGCACACATGAATGAGGAAGCAACCAACATACCATGAAATAGAATTGCTCTGTTTCCTGCTGGTTAGCTCTTCTTTTTGCAATGCTAGGCTTACTCAGGTATGTCTCAGAGACTGTTGACTTCACAGACTCTGTTGAGCGACTGTGCTGGAAACACTCTGACACATCATAATCTTCAATGGTGACCATATCTTGTATTGTCTGCAGGGTAGCCTCTGTTGTTTTCTTAACCTGGTATTAAAAAGCACAATTTTCCAAATGCAAGATAAATATTTACAGGAACAGCTTAGAAGGGAAGCTCATTACTCACAGTAATTCTCTGGCACACTCCCCCAAACAAACTGGTGTGTAAATGTGAAAAGTTAGGTACACTGTAACAGATAGGTTTCCTGTCTAGTTGTCTGCTTTACCACAGTCTAACCCACTAACACAGATGTACTCTTGTGCTGGCTTTGTAGTGCACTCAAGCATTGGTTTGAAATTAGAATTGAAATGTGACATGATTTGATTATGGTCTCTAATCTGGGAGGCAAAAGAGATGATACACTACTCTGGAGGGTCAGTTCTCCTAAATGCGGTCAGTGTGTTATACTGAATATGTACATCCAGGGATCTGGATCTGGCCAGAAAAACATCATCTTCCAAGAAAAAAAATCTGTGACCCCATGCTGTGCAGTGCTATGATGAGGGATACATTGATGTTTAGAATGCAGAAGGGGAATACGTTGCTGACAGAGAGGGCTTGAGAAAAAACAACTTACACCAGACTCACAGCCCTTCCTATGACCTATGGAGCACCACTGCTCATAGAACAAACCTGGGCAGGGATGCTGTGGACAAGGGATGCAGTTTCCACAGTGCAATAAAGTAACTGGCAACATTCACAAGGATGTGATTCACGTCCCAGGTTTTGCTTCAGATGGAGTCTCTAGGTAGGGTCAACCAAATCATGCACACTTCTACACATGGCTCCAATATAGGCAAATATCCTTCCATGCCTGCCAAACATGATTTCTCCCTCTATGCGCTTGCACTTCACTTGACTGAAAGAAATAATCTTCTCCTTCCATCTTTGTTATCTTGAGAGACATTCTAAATGCAAGTGGGTTTTTTTTAAGACTATTGTACATGTCTTCCGGACATTAATACTTTGTTCTACACATTCAACATATAAACTAGAATGAGAAAAACTGGCATCCTGAAAACTTATCAGTAAAGTACATGTGGAAATGGAATTTTTTCTACATTTTCATTTAGGAACAGATTCTCATTTAAACTGAAGGACTTTAACATTGCCTTAACTGTGATAAAAGTGTATTTTATTTCCACTGCCAGAGCAGGGGAAAGAGAACAGCATATTTTTTTCCATCTTTTACAAAAAAATGCACATTATTTTGCTAGGTGAGCTGTTCCCACCACAGGGGTTCATTAGTCATGTTTATAAATAGCTGTAGCTGAGAGCATAAGAGATCTTGACTCAACTACCACAAGACAGTTCAAATTCCTTTGTACTACAGAAGCAGCAAGTTGAGTACTGGACAGAGAGGGTGGTCACAGAAGACAGTAACTGTTCTCAGTGGCTTTCTGTCGCAAGAATGTAAAAATATGTGCTCTAACAAGTTTACACTGAAGCATTTGCAAAAGACAGAAGTCAGTAATGTGAATGTACGGATGGGTAAAAGACAAAGTTTCCAAACCTCTATAAAGCAGATGAGGATCTACCTTAGCATATTTGCCACTATTTGATTTTTAAAATTAAAACCACATATACAGATTGGATCCACTTCAGGGTCATTTACACACTTTTGGCAAGGTAGAAAACACTGCAACTTCCCGAAACGATGTCCAGTGCTTAGCCCTTGCAGACACAGGTCTTACCTCCTCATTTTCAATTTTGAGTGTAGCCAATCGTGACTGTAGCTGTTGATACCTAAGCATAAGCTCTGCTTGCACAGGTTGCTGGGCAGTGACCTGGCAAACCTAACAAAGAATCAAAAAGAGTTGTAAGATGCAAGTAATTTTAAAAAGTCAACAGTCTTCAGCTGTTCTTCTCCAAACTAGGTGACTTCCCTACCAAAATTATTAAAACTTAATAAAGCAGACAGTAAAATGTGCCCATTTAAATTTAAAGTATTTATGTGTTACAAGGTGTGGAAGTCCATACTACATCTTATGAATAAAGAGCACAGGCTTTTTGTATGTCTGCTTTTTGTTGCTTTTGTATCACACAGAATGCAAACCCTGGAGTTACCTTCAGAAAAAAGGATGTACATGGGTGATTTCAAATTCTGCTTTGCTACTGGCCTTTGGTGTAGCAGAACAGGGCACAGCTGGGGTACCCAGTATGCTTGAAATCTCCAGACGATAAAATGGGGGAAGAAGAAGGGAAAAGGCTGCATCGCAGCACAAATAATTTGGAGTGGCTCTGCAGCTGCTTTCAAATAGCACCCACAAACTCTGTGAGTGACACAGGTAGTAAAGACATAAAGTCACTGCTTGCACTGGTGCTGGGCTGAGCACAGGTTGGCCAGCAAATTCACAGCAGTGCCATTTTGAGTGATGCAGAATATAATAACACATAATAGTTTTTACATGAGAACTTTGAAGAAACTGACAGTGCTGCAAATTTTTCAAAATGTTATTGCTGATCCACTGGCTTTCGGTAGCTTTTACCAAACTCTTTGTAAAAGGGGATAAATTCTCTATCCTGGTATACAGAAACAGTCACTGTGGGGATACTTGTCAGTGTACAGACCTCATCACCCATATGAGATTGGAACTCAAATTTCATTGGTGGACAAAAAGCAGTGGGGTACATTTCCATGAATCTCTGCTTGTCACTTCGTGGCTCCAAGCTGTCAACTGCATTTTCAATGATATCTAATCCCTCATGCCTGGACGTTTCAAGATTATACTCTGCAGAAAGGTACGTTCTTAGGGCTCTGTTCAGACTAGCATGGTATCCAAGATCGCAACACTAAAAAGACAACAAAGAGAAAAAGAAAACAAATTTAAAAGGAGGAACACCATTCCAATATCCCAGTCCTGAAACTGTCACTAAAATTTTCTGTCCTGAAATTTTTCTGCCTTTGAAGTATTTAACAAAGTATCTTCTGAATTAAAATACACTACCGTGGTCAAGACAGTAAGTATTTAGTACCCTCATTTTGTTGCATAGATTAATGGACAGTTTTAGAAAAGAGATCAAGTGTACATGTATGACAGTTTGCTTAGCAGATAGGGAAGTACAGGCACTGTATTTATATAGAAAAAATCTGGGACTTGACACACAAGTGGGCTTTTCAGTATTAATAGCATCTGTAAGCCTTGAAACACCTATTTAAACCCATTCCAACATAACTCAATCATCTAAGTTAATGACAGCACCAAAGTGAACTTGAAGCAATTCCTGCTTACCATGCCTGTGCCCAAACAAAAACCTCCACAAATACTTTGAGCATAAACAATCCATCTAAAATGCTTTTTGATGCACCAGGAACAATTTAACATCTTTTCCCCTGATTGTGAAAATGTATTTAATGTAAACACCTTATTTCCCATGCTCATACAGAGCCAGCAATATGGATCATGTCACTAAAAAGTAACAATTTATGTACTTTTTTTTCTATGAAATGGAATGTAATTGAAACCTAATTGGTAAAACATAAAGTTGTGTACGTTCTTGTATTTTAAACATCCTCAGTTTGCATTATTCATGCTTGGTTAACATTTTAGAGAAGAGCTGAATATATTTTAAAAATGTCATAGCAGTAGCATATCAACTGATTGTTTCCCTGCATTATTCAGTAAATACCCTCAGTTTCTGCTCAGTGAGTCTTCAGTTAAGGGGAGATGTCACCTCCATAGTGGCACATCAGTTTGCTAACAGTTGCATACCAAGAAGTGCTCTTTATTCAAATGTGTGAGATTTGCCCCAATCAGAGGCCAATGCCTGGCCAGAGCAGTCAGAGCACTCTGCTTTAGGGCATTCTCAGTCCCCAGCCACTCCTCCTGGGTGACTACCCACAGCCTGAAGTGATCCATCCCTGTAGGACTCGCAAGGTAACTATGGAGTTGGGTAAAGAAGCAATTGGAATTCAGTCCACTGTAACCTATATGCATATATGCACTGTTTATGAGTACCTCCCTCACAGCTATTGCAAACCCCACAGGACTCATGGGATCATGCTCCCCTCCCTTTCCTCTTACTTACTGAAAAAAGAGAGACAGAGGGAGACAGACATAGAGTTGTACACACTACATAGGAAAGAGCTTTCAACCTATTTACCATACCAAAACCCATGTGTAAAAGGGAATGAAACACTTCACTTATAAAGAGAAGGGAATGAAATGCTTCACACCTTGCCTTGGGTACAGTAATGACCAGTGATGAAACTGCTCTCTGAAATCTAACAGAGAGCTGTTTTCTCACAACAAAGCTTCCAGAAAGACTAAGTTTTCACTCCTAGCAAGTACTCCAGGTAGTGGCTGCAGATGGGACAGCGGCTCTCCAAAAAAAAAGATGCTGAACCATTCAAAGAAAATAAAAAGATGCCATGTTCAATCAAACACACGTTAACCTCTCTCTTTTGCATTTATAAAATGGAAATTCGTGTTACACTTACTAAAACAGGCACTAAACTTTTATACTAAAATGCATCCATATTTCAAAGACCCACAGCCTAAAAATATTGTTTCTAAAAGGAAAAGTCTCTTGGTGGTTTTCTCTTGTTCTATGTCAAATCAGATCTCATATTTAATTCACTGTCTTGGATGAAAAAGACAGACTAAAAGTGCTGATAAGAAAGTGAATTGGGACAGATGTTTTATTTCATGTGCATTAGTTTCAGAGAGACCTCATGGAAGATTAAACTGAAAGGGAATTAGAAATAGAGGGCAATGCCAGGTTTAGCATTACCAGCTACCCATGTGTTATAAAACTACAGCCTGAATTTTGGCTCTAGTGGATTAATCCGAGTATTACTAGAAAGCTTATTGATTTACAATTAGAGCTGTGTGGGTTTCTGATGCAGCTTTTTTGCAAGCTGGAATATAAGATTGCAGCCTTTATGCTGTGCCATAACTTCATGGTTTAACCCTTAATCTACTCAGTCACTATCACCTTGATCATCTTTGGCATGTGATCACAGCTGAACAAGGCAACAAATACGGCCTCTCAGACAGGAAGAGGATTTTTCAAGTGAAGCAGAGTATCCTGCCAGGTTAAGGTATCTTCTTGCAATGCCAATGCCAGCAGAGAAAACAAGAATTAAATGCAGATCCTGAACGAATGCCTTATCATAAGTGTCCTTTTGAATGGAATTGAAAACATCTGAATTTCAAATTCTGCTTCAATTACTTAATGTAAAAATGAATTTGTATGAGAGAATTTTTTTTTTAAAGCAAAACTAAACACTCAGACATCACAACTCTTACTTCTGCCAGACCATAGTCCACTTTCCCCCAAATCTGGAGACACAGATCGTAACTGGGAAACGGCTCTGTCATAACATCAACTCAGGGCTACCCAGAAAGAAACGTACTGTTTTAATCTGCTGGAAAGATGGTTTAGAAAAGAGAGTTGTCTATAATGGGGCAGCACTTTTAGTATTTGTTCGTTACTGAGGCCAAAAGTTCAAGGTACTGCCACTAAACCACCACTTTGAAATTCAAGTGAGCAACCACAGTGTTGGCCAAAATAAGAGTCTTAGAGGTTCACTGGTCACCTCACCAAGGGTACAGCCTAGGTGCTTACCTACCTATGGATCTGCTGTCTATCTATGGGCTAGGGAGATGGGATGTCACTTGTAAGACGTGATGATGAAAAATAAGAGAATGAAGACACAGACTGTGAGTTTCTTTGCACTTCTGGATTCATAAAGACTTTTTGGTTGGGCAAAGTGGAGGGAGACGAGTGATGCATTTGGGATATGTGTGAAAAATTAATTTTGTAATTTGCATTTTATTCTTATTTGGAATTAAATCTGAAGCAGTCTCAAGAGCATTTACTGCCTTTATTGCACCCCAGAGTATATTTAGGCTTGAACAGAACAAACTGCAGGGCTTAGCACAGAGCTTCAACCAAACCAAGCTGCTCTTACTTAATTTCATTTTGTTTCAAGAATAGTAATAAAATTCTAATGTCAATGGAGAGGGGAATTAATAAAAAAAGCCTGAACCTCTGAATAAAGTCACTTTCTAAGTATTCTGTTACACAGACATCCACATTCAAATCAAAGGGATCTGGCTGTACATATCATATTTATGAGGACTTATGTAATAAAGATTGTGAGCTGCACACACTTTACCATAGTTTTAAACTTGGTTTTATGAATGATTAATAAAGAACCTTTACAGAATAAATTAAGTTCACAATAGCTAAATGTTCCTTAAATCCTTAACCATTCAAAGCATGCATATTGCAATTAGAGATTCAGAAACTCCAGTTTAAGAAAGACCAACACATTAATATTTTATTTATGCCAGCAGCAGAACTACAGTAAAATTGTTTTGATCACTACTTCCTAGTATTTATCTTCAGATCATATAAATATGCATGGTAAGTCTGAAAAAAGGTCCTTACCTTCCTCTTATACTCAGATAAATTTAATGAACGTAAATGAGTAAAAGTACGTGCCATGTGGACAGATGCTGGCACTAACAGCCAGATTAGCAGCAGTGTGTAGTCTGTTGTTCCTCTGAAACTCAAAAACTTAAAAAATTCTACATACTAGGTAAAGATTTTTAAATTCAGCTAATCTTTACTGTTTTTTACAGATACAAATAAAGAGAACCACTAATTTTGTCCTCCCGTTGAGCTAGATCCCAGTCTAGTCAGCAAAGAAGAAATATTTAACAGAAAATTCAAATTCCTTCAGTACAATATGCAGAGGACAGAAATACACTGCATATCAAATCCTGTTTATCTCTCTACTTCTTTGCAAATGCTGGTCTCATCCCTTAGCACACTAAATGTATTAAATCATCCAGCTAAGACTCCAGCAATATTTTATATTGCTTTTATCACAAGAGCTTAAAATGAGCAACACATCATAATTTTAAGTCAGAAGCCCTGAGCTCTGTTAATGAAATGACGGAGTTGAACAGTTCAGACTAAGTTCAGATAGGGAACTCTAATTTAGGATTCTCCATATAAGCCTTACATATGGAAAATACAGTGGAATCCAAATGAAAAATTGGTATTTTTTTGTTAAAAATTAGTAGTTCCACTATCCTCCCCAACCGTGATAGAAAAAACATGATTGAACAGTTTACTGCATTATTTCATATATTTATCCCATTTTTATTAGACATATTTTTCACTAACATAGGAAAACATTCCATTTAATTTATGGGTACTATCAACAGCTTGGGGAGATCTAAATTCCTTCCATGTTAATTGGAGTTTAGACACAGAAGAGAGGTAATCCCCTTCTGTACAGGCAATGAGAGAGAGTTCAGGAAAGCACAGAAGTCAGGCAGGCAAACAAGGACAAAATAGAGAGGGCATAGAATGGTATTGCCACTACCACTCTGAAAACTCCAAATTGTACCATGACATTAACAGATTTAAAGAATGAGGTAGTCTGGACTGTTGCAACATATGGCCACTGGGAAGCATGTCTTACATTCCAATGATTTAACTCTAAAACCTTGCCAAGACTCTTCCATTTACAAAAAGTGTTTCCTTTGTCAAGTGACAAACATTCTGTCTAAATACCAATGCTTTCACAGCAGATTCTGATTAAATACAAATGTCTGAAAGACACTTCATTTAAACAAGCTCACAATTGGATTAAATTGGCTCTGAAGCAAATTCTGGTTGTACATGTTTACAGCCTACTCTTACAAAACAGAAATGCAAAGGGCAGCTAGACTTTCCATTTAAATTCCTTTGGGAAGAGTAATTTCTCAAGCCATTTTGCTGAAAGAATGTTATTATGTACATTGGTCCATGGCTTTCAAAAAGATAGGCAGAGTAGATACAATTTTTCTGCATTACTAAATATTGTAAAATGTATATTTTTATTAAAAACCAGCAGTTAGGAAGCTCTAGTCTTCATGGTTATGTAAACACCTTTGCATACACTAATCCCAATGAGCATTGTCTCTGTGTGTGTATGGACAGAAAGGTTCACTTCTCCCCTCACATCTCCTTGTAAAGCCCCAGGCCTGTGGTTCCTCCCCTCAGTTTTCACTGCTACAGAAACCTCTGTGACATCGATGAAGTGGGTAAGAATCAGATGCACTTTCTAACCTGATAAAGTTTTGACCAAGTAGAAACACACTGCAGACATTCTCTGAGAAATGTGAACTCCAAGAGGGAAGGCAGGAGAGGTGACAAACTGAGCATGTTTCCAGCTTCTGAAGGGGTGAAGATACTGGGAACAAAAGGAAAGGGCCCTTTCCTTCCTTCCAGCACCCAAGAAGAACTCATAAAGTCCACATTTACAAGACATGCCCTAACTAGAGGCCAAATATCTGTCATCCTTTAAGCAGCAGCAGGAAAATCATCGGTTACGTAGGGTCAACTTCTCACTTGGGGGGGTACCCCAGCAGGAACACTGCTTGTCCTTAGTTTTCTGCCCTCATCATTCACATATCAGATCCTGGTAAATGCTTTCATTGCCTGGGCAGCCTAGATGAGTGGAACAGGTTGTGCAAGTGGATGGATGTAAATTAGACAGGGACAGGCCACAGGCAGAATAAACCAGAAGAGATCAGGAGAAAACATGCAATAACAACTAGAAAAGGAATAAAAGAGAGTTGAGATAGAGACATAAAAAAATATTGAAAACACAAAAAAGATTCATTGCCATCTTTCATAGGAAAGCACAACAAAAATGAAGCAAAACCAGTTGAAAGGGAAAAGTTATAACAAAATCAGGCAAGATTTTATAAATTACAGAAAAACTAGAAATGCAAAGAAACTATCAGTATTTAGACATATGATAAAACATGTATATGCAGCTATTTTAGTCCATTCATCTCAAGAAGGCAGTTTTCTCTATGAAGCTTTGCTTCTCCAGCCAGTAGAAACAAGAAACCTCTTGTCAAATTCCGTATTAATTTATTCTGAGCTGTTTGTGAATGTTGTTTACTCTTGTAAATAACGTATATTACTGTTGCAGTAGCAAGCATATTCAAATATCTAGAATTTCAAATGGGCCACAGAGATGTACCCACTAAGCTATTTAACCCTACATTGCTAGTGAATGAATGTTCTGGAACTTGTGTTTGCTGTCTCTGTTTTCTCTATCACATATAAAGTCAGCTTACAAAGAGGGATGTGATAGAGTGCAGGATGCTCCCCCTGCATCATGTAAATTTGTCAGTAATACAGGTTCTGGAGACTTAAATGCTGGCACAACTCAACATTAGTGTATAACCTTACTCTTCTAGGATGTTCTCATACAAATAACTTACTGAAAATAAGTAATAAGTGTGTTGACAGTAGAGAGCACAGGATTGATTGTGTCTGTTTTCAAAATTACATGAAGAAAGAATAAGAAGCCACCATATATATGATTCAATGACTAAATGAAAGAAACTAAAGAATTTTGAAAACATAGAAGAAATCACTTCTTTTGAATTAAATACCATTAGATGACCACTTAAGAAGTTTATCTTGTAAAAAATATTTATATCCCAGAAACTGTACATAATGGAAATATTGTATTTTCTATTGACACATGGGAAGGAAACACAATGTTCTAACTTTAAAGGAATGGGTTCAGCATCTTATTGGCACTTTATTTTATGAAATAGAAATTTAAAGGAAAAAACTTCTGATTGTATCATACAATATTATAAATAGTAAGTGTACTGTAGGCAACCCATATGACTAATGTATTCCCTTTAAAACTGAAAAGAAGTATTATTCCTGAACAGAATGAACATAAAACCAAATGTGCCAATACTTACATCAATTAAATCCGAAAGGTCGTGAATATAATACTTGAAAACAGAAGCATTAGTTGCTTCAAGGGTGAGCAGGTATTCATTACGGGCCTTAATAGATTTCAGCTTGTTTTCAGAATATTTTGCTTGACGCTAGGAAAGACATTGTATATTAATGTATTTTAATTACTTCATTTTTGGTATGCAGCAAAAATGGTAACAATTCAAGCACACATTCCTATTAACAAGAAAGAATCTTAATTTCCAGCTTGTTATACACACAACAATTGTAACACAAAGTGAAAACTTAGTTTCAAATGTGGCAAACCATATAGTAAGAACTACACTGAAAACAAAATATTCCCCTCTCTGAAATGCAATTATGACAAGTTATCTACAACCAACTGCTAGTTTATTATGTGTACCTTGCTTAATTTTATTTCCCAGCTGGATTTCTCTGTCTAATATCATGCCAAAGAATGTCAGAAATGCACTGAATTTATTTCTAATGAAGCTAAATAAAAGGACTATTTACTTTTTCCTTCATTTTTTCAATCTTTTTCACAGAGCTCCGTCTCTGGTGCCTTTCTTCTAGTCGAATATGAAAAACAGGGTCTCCTGACCTCCCAATCTGTTTTTCTTCTTGCTTCTCTGCCTCCTTCAGTTTGCTTTCTGCACTGATGCTCTCTGCATGATACATGTGGTATGTTTTCATGACCTGCAAAAGACAAGAGTCAAAGGAGAGTTGGAGAAAATGAAAATATAAAGGTATCTACAGAAAAATCACAGGGTCTTTGAGCAAAATGTTGTCTTATTAACATGGATCTTTGGTAACTTTCTTTGCCAACAGAGATTGAGGACTTTTGTTTGCATTTTTCTTTTCTATTTAACAGTATTCCAAATAGGGATTTTTTTCTTTCATTGCTCTGATAGGAAGGAGCAAAAATTATTCTTATTGAACTTCAGGATTATTGTCTTCAAGTGAAAATCTAAAACAATGAACAACAAAACTAAATCTATATCAGTACCAAATCTATCTGATATGTAACTATCTTCAGGGCTAAGCAACCGCTGGGCTGCGGACATTGAATGTTTGAAAGCAGAAGGATCCCTTCAGCACTGAGGAAAGGGAAGGAAGCAGAGGCAATGGGAAGCTTTGGCCTGGGAGCAAATTCACATCCAGCTGAATGGCTGTCCATGGCCTGGAAAGAAGTGTCTGCCAACTGCGCAGCCAACAGACTGGGCCTGATGTAAAACCAGATGAGAGCTGAAGAAGGAGCTGCCTGATATATAAGTTGTGAAAATATTTTCCCCATAGACCTAAAGTTATCTTTCCTCTACACACATGCTGCATCTGCAGATGAGAGAGCTTGGGTTGCCAATATGTAAACACATGCTTGGACAAACCACAAGGAGGGAAAAGGACTGGTTTAGCCCAGTCCTCCCTTTCTTCTTCAAGCAAGAAAAACCTCAGCTTGAATGCTGTGAAGTAGACAGCAATCAATCACAAACCCTCCACCTCTGCTGGGGAGGGCTGTCTCTGCCCACTTCCAGCAAAGGAAGCATCTTTCTGCCTTCCCCAGCCCTTTTTTGTTGTTGTTTGTTTCTTTGTGTTGTTGTCTTAAGTTTAGAGCACTGAATAAAGCAGGAAGGCATCCTCAGGCAGCCACAGACCTCCTCTCTTCTTCAAAATGGTGCCAGAGCTCTGGCCAGCAGATATTATCTTTGGGTGGAGGCCATGCAAACCATTCACATCTCCGAAGGACACAGGCAGGGAGGACTCAAACCAGCTGCTTGTGTGACCCATGGAAAAGAGAGACTGTTTTGGGAAGCCGCCTTCAAATGTTCCCTTGGAACTGTTACTTTTGTTCCCTTTTGTAACCGAGTAGTTAGGCCAGCCTAAGGAGTATCCATAGAGTGGCAAAACGTGGAACACTAAAGCTAGATATTGCAAACTCACTGCAGCACGTCTTAGCGTGGATTGACATATACTAACTGCATGCCATGCCAGTGGGTGGCTGAATTACGTGTATTTTAAGTTCTGTGCAAAAGAAGGACAGACACTTTCAGAGAGCTGCAACTTTGCATAACCATGTATGTTATACACCATAACTGTGTATGCCACTACTTAAGACTGATGCCACTGATATTAAAAATGAAACAGGCAACTCTTCACCAGTTTCCTGTAATAACATAAAACAGCTGGAGACAGGCACTAAAAGTGGACCTGTTTTTATTTTTAGAAACATATGTTTACAGCTCTGTGGTGAAAAAAACCGAACTGCCTGGAGCAGGACTTAAGTGTATTGCTGCTGCTCCATTATAGCACTGTACTCCAAGGCCTGAGCAGAGTAGCAGAGCTCCCTGCCCAAATGCTGCCTACACCTGCTGGGAACAGCCACTGCCCCACCAGCTCACATCTGCATGGATGAGGCAGAAAAAAGCCCCTAAAGATGGATAAAGCTGGGCTAGGAAGAGAAGACAAACCCACAGAACTGAGGTCTGCAAGATTCCCAGTTTAACCAAATAGCATATTTGGTCTCTTATTTCCTGCACTGTTCCAAAGGCACTCACTCCTAAAATTGTCGATAATCAGTACCTAGGGTTTTTAACTCATACAGCCACATGGAAACAAAAGAATTACTGCAAAGAGAAGAAATGCACTTCTTACAGAAATGGTTTATATAACAAAACAGAGAAGCACAGAAAGTGATATGGCTCTTATTAAAAATGATGGGGAAAGCAAATTAAAAGTAAGGTTGTGCCTTTCTCTTTTGGCCTTTCTATTCAATTTTTTAAAGTGTTTCCTTACTTAAGGCTAGAGGTGTTTGCTTTGATTTTTTATCTTTTGTTCTGTTATCTCTAGAGACTTTTTAGTTGGTGGGACAAGGCTAACTCATATGTCTTGCCACCTAGAAAAGTTATTCTCTTTCGTACTCTGCCTGCAGAGGGAACTATGGGCCCTGATGGAATTAATCCAAGAATTCTCCAAGAGCTGGCTGATGTCATCAGAGAACCTCTCTCTCAATTTTTGAGCAGTCTTGGGAATTGGCAAAGTCCCAGCTGACTGGAAGCTGGCAAATGTTGCCCCAATTTTCAAGAAGGGCAAGAAGGAAGACCCTGGAAACTACAGGTCTGTCAATCTCACTTCAGTGCCTGGTAAAGTTATGAAAAGGATTATTCTGGGAGGTATTGAATAACACCTGAAAGACAACGCAGTCACTGGTCACAGCCAGCACAGCTTCACGAGAGGGAAGTCCTGTTGATCAAATCTGATATCCTTTTATGGCAAGGTAACCCACCTAGGTGACCAAAGGAAGCCAGTTGATGCAATCTTCTTGGATTTCAGCCTATCTTTCAATATTGTATCTCAGAGTATCCTTCTGGATAAAATGTCCAGCACACAGCTGGATAAACACATCATGTGATGGTTGAGCAACTGGCTCATTGGCTGGGCACAGTTATAGTGAATGGGGTGACAGCAGACTGGTGACCTGTCACTAGTGGGGTTCCACAGGGCTCCATCCTTGGTCCTGTGCTCTTCAACATTTTCATTAATGACCCGGATGCAGGACTGGAAGGGATACTAAGCAAGTTCACAGGGAATACAAAACTGGGAGGAGCTGTTGACCCCCTCCAAGACAGGGAGACCCTGCAGAGAGACCTTGACAAATTAAGATAACTGGGCAATCACCAACCTCATGAAGTCCAAGAAAGGAAAGGTGCTCTGCACCTGGGACTCTGCATCTGGGATGGGGCAACCCTGGGTGTATGGACAGACTGGGGAATGAGATGCTGCAATGCAGAGCTGTGGAAAGGGACCTGGGGGTTCTGGTTGAGGGGAAGTTGAATACGAGTCAGCAGTGCCCTGGCAGCCAGGAGGGCCACCCGTGTCCTGGGGGGTATCAGGCACAGCATCACCAGCTGGGCAAGGCAGGAGATTGTCCCACTCTGCTCTGCACTGGGGTAGCCTCACCTTGAGTGTTGTGTGCAGTTTTGGGAGCCACAATATAAGAAGGTGTCAAAGTTTGACCCTGGCCAAATGCCAGGGACCTATGATGTCTGGTCTCTATCCTCTCTCCTGCCACCGGTATGTGGAGGAGAGGAAAAAAACTTTCAGAACTTTCACATAGGACACACTGGAGCCATCTCTGTGTGTCTCCCTACCCACTAACAAAAACTGGGCCAAGCAAAACCAACACAGAAGGATATAAAGCTATTGGAGAGTGCCCAAAGGAGGACAATGAACATGGTGAAGGGCCTTGCGGGGAAGCCGTGCAAGGAGTGGCCACAGTCACTTGGTTTGTTCAGTCTGTAGATGAGGACACTAAGGGGAGACCTCACTGCAGTCTGCAACTGCTTTGTGAGGGGAAGAGGAGGGGCAGACACTGATCTCTTCTCTGTGGTGACCAGTGACAGGTCCCAAGGGAATGGCCTAAAGTGGTCAGGGCAAGTTTAGACTGGATATTAGAAAACAGTTTTTCATCCTGAGGGTGGCTGAGGGCATTGGAACAAGCTCCCCAGGGAAGTGGTTGCAGCACCAATCGTGTCTGAATTCAAGAACTGTTTGGACAACACTCTTGGGCACATGGTGTGACTCTTGGGGATGGTCCTGTGCAGGGCCAGGAGCTGGACTCAATGATCCTTGTGGGGCCCTTCCAACTCAGCATATTCTGTGATTCTGTGACAAATAATACCTCAGAGTCTTCTAAATATATCTCAAAGCACCCAACTGGAGAAACAAGGATTTGTTTTACTTGCCAAAAGTAGTAAGCACTAAAGTTTTTTAAACAATTTTTCTGAGTGCCTAGCAGACTAGACATAAATGTCCTTCTGCAGTGGCTGACACTTCAGCTTGCCTCCCTGTTGGAAAATGCATTCCTTGAAGGAGTGCTAGTGTATTGCTAGCTGTTCTCACCAATGTCTCCATACTGACTCCACTAGCTTCACATCACTGAGGAGTATTTCTTCCTCTCCGTGCTTGCTTACAGTGAGAACATGCTACCAAATCCAGTATCTCACTCTACACTGATTGAGAGGCAAGTTTTGTGGGAAAATTACAGGGAACTCAGTCTTCATGGGGAACCAAGATGTCTATGTGAAATCCACATTCTCACAACAAACTCTGCCCAAGTTCTTGGTACGAATGATTTCCTAGGTAACTAAAATTGAAAAAGCAGCCCTCTCTCTGTATTCACAGGGCTGGACATCAATCAGAGTGTCCTACCCGAGCCACACTGGCTTAGGAATCAATACAGACTCTGTACAGAGTGGTGATCAGCCTATGCATGTGACTCCTGTCCAGTGTGTTACATTGATAGCACTGCTTATCTCATACAGTAGTGACATCATTATTTTGAAAGCCTCTGGGGAAAATTTCTTCAAGATTTGTCAGCCTTTTTCATGATGTGTCAATGCTTTTTTAAGAGCTGATATTGCAGCAGCTAAATTTAATTTGAGAAAGCATTAGAGACATACATATGGAAAAATAAATGAGAACAAGCTAGGGAGTTGGCTTTCAAGTATTTCAGTGCATACTTCTTCAACAAATTAGCTAAGAATTTGCACGCTAAGTTGCATATATGATTCTTTCCCTTAACACTATGCCATCTTTTTGCCTTGGAGTTTTTAAGACTGTTAGATATTGTTAAACACAGTAACAGGCTTTCCTAAATCTTGCAAATATACTTACTGTATGAAAAGTTCTGAGACTTGTAGAACTCTGATCAGTGAACATGCAGCAGATTCATAGATCTGTTATTCAAACTATGAATAATCTCATGAAATAAGCAGTAAAGTTTCTCAAATGTCCACCAAACTGTTGTACTGGCAGACTATCCTGTGAGAGTATCCATCACCGAACTGACTTTAATTAGTCTCCAAAGTGCTTATTGATCAGCCATCAAGTATGCATTGAAAAAAAAGAGCAAAGGTTGTAATTTTGCAGATGCTGAACTGTCATCATGACATTTGATTCATTTTACCACTGTAGTGAACCAGCATTGTTAAATGCATACCAGTACCTTTCTAAAATTAAGCACTGAGTTTATCTCCTATTAATTTAGCAGGTTTATTCTGCTGATCCAGTGATGCAAAATACAGATTTCTGTCAGATGACTGTGTCAGACTACAAGCAGATGAAAAAGATTTTGCTACCCTAACTATGTACTCTCACATTTGTAGGTGACAGACTGTTCACTTAGTAGTATAAACATCTCAATTTGTGTGCCAAGGTTTCAGAATCATTTGTAAGCGCTCAGCAAAAGCCTAGGGCAGAAGATAGTACTTATCACAGGGAAGAGCACATTAGAGTACATCCTTAGATAATTATTTTATTCAAACCCACAGTTGTTATCTGGGCAAATCCATCAACATGCCAGTAATTAGTGCTGTACTTCTGCTGGCTGTAAAAAAGGAATGTTCCCATAGGGAAACTGGCTTTCCTTTTCTACATGCATACTTCTTTTCTAGAAAACTTCTCAACCCAAGGTAAGACTGAAAGCTACAGAGTTAAAATATATTGAAATTACTGTGTTAGCATGTACTTTATTTTTATAATAAAACTGCAGCATTAAGAGCTTTTTCATAGTGTTTCTCAGGAAACAGGAATTTCCTGGAACAGTAGCTCATCCCTGGTGCAATTATCATGTTTGAATTGTTCTACAATTGTCTCTGATATGCTGTAAGTTCTTACCAGAAGATGGAGTCGCAGGGGTTTAATCAAATTGGGTTCGTTAGTGTTCTACCCAAGAAATAAGTAAAATCTTACACCAATTTTACCACACCAGTGGCCTCTAGCAGTTAAGCAGGCTCAGTATGAGCTGCTGTCAGCATCCTGTTCATTCACTTCCAAGTCAAACTCTGATGTGATTTCAGGAATTAGCACTTACATATTACTACCAACACAGGATTACTGACTTCACCTTCTCAGATCTTTGATGTGCTACAGTAAACTGAACTTAACTTTTTCAAGAGAATGAAAATTCTGTGTAATTTCAGCAAAGAAAGGAAGAAAATCTGGCAGCAACTACCTTGAGAAATTAAACAGCCAAGATTTTAAAAGAGTAAGATAAAGCAATGGAAAATTCAAGTGGCACCGCAGCCCTGTCTCTTTTAACATCAAAGTTGCTTTGGACTGTGCCTACTTTTTTGTTTTTCTGAGAGCTTTACATTTACATTGCTTGTGAAAATGTGATGCCAGTAGGATTAATCTGGAAAGCCAAGTGGGAGACATGAAGATATACTTTTATGATGTGCACCACTTTTCTCCACAATTTGCCCTCAGCCTTATTACTGGAACAGCTCTGTATTTTTGGCAAATTTGTGACCTCCCTGACTTTTTTAGGGGACATTTATGAATGTCCTGACCCCTACATAAGTCCAGTGGAGACCTCTCTCCAATACAAGAAAAGTCTGCCTACCTTCTGTTTCCTATCATTCCCCATCACTCAGATATTATTGCTATATACCAGTGCTTAATCTGATAAGGCAAGGTATTTTAGCTTCCCCAAGAAATGGAAGAGTTTGACTGGGGAGTTTTCTCTGTTGCAAAGATGATCTACTGCAAAGACAAAAATCTGTTGTCTCCTTAAGTCAACATGTAAGAAGATTTCTAAATCAGTCAGTTCACAAAAAAAACCCTAAACCTCTTACAGCTTCCAGTTTGATCAACTTCTCTTCTTGTAAATGCCAGGAAAAACTCCAGTCTGTGACCCCACACAACTAACTGAGCTCCCCCTCCCCCATCCCCCTTCACTAAAAAGATACACCTCACTGTAGTTTCTATAGATTCTATTCTCACTGATTACTACCCTACACTGGCTGAAAGTGTAGTAAGGAGAGGAGTAAGAAAGGAGTGCAGCTGCTGGAATGATGCAGACCTGAAAATACTGAATGGCTGGCACAGCCATGGAGAAGCCAGGCATAGTTATTACTTGCCTGTAGTTGCATTGTTTTAGGATTTTCCTTTCTCTCTCATGGAGAATATAGATAAACTGTAATTTCTTAATCTCTGTGTTTTGTGTTAGAGGTGTACAAGCCATAACCAATAGGTCTTTAGGGGTGGATTGTCTTTGGCCAATAGACACTTGTTTATTACTGTGTATAAAAAGAAGTTCTTGTAAATAAAACCTTCTTCGCCATCTTGGAGCCTGTCTGCCTGACCTCTCTACCTGCTTCCACAAATCCCACGAACAACAGAAAAGCAAACCATACTTGCCAGTCATAATTTACTGAACTACCAAAGATACAGAAAGAAGTTTAGCTATTCAATTGTTTTTGGCATGATGTTTTCAGTCCTAATTTTAAAATCCATGCATAAAATACTGAAAATTGAAAATAGAGAGTTTTAAAATGCATTTTTATTAGTTGTATAAATGTAGAAAACACACGTAATGTAGCATTTAAAAAAATCCTTATATAAAAGAGATGGAAAATTAAAAACTAAGGGTTCCCTTACAAAATTCTCATTGTTCCAGCAAAATAATTCTGCTTCGTTCACAGATTCTAAG
This sequence comes from Pardalotus punctatus, assembly GCA_013400915.1. Taxonomy (NCBI): domain Eukaryota; kingdom Metazoa; phylum Chordata; class Aves; order Passeriformes; family Pardalotidae; genus Pardalotus; species Pardalotus punctatus. The sequence goes on from VZTX01027663.1 coordinate 87,410, forward strand.
AACATCCTCTGAAGTTGTGGTTCACCTGCTTCTGTTCTTATCTTTTTAACAATCCTGTATACGATGTGTAGTTTTAATGAGATGGCACTAGCCAAAGGCCTTAATTTACAGACCTTTCTTGTAAAATAAGGAATGATGATAAGAAATAACCAGATTATTAAACCTTCTTCATACATATTAAAAGCTCTGATACTTGCCCCTCACTCAAAGGCTTTAGAGGTATTTAAATTCCAATATGACTTCACATTTTAAGTTATACTTCATGAAGGCACCTTTCATTTTAAAAAAACCAGAACTACATGGTAGGGAGAGACTTCAATAATAGTATATTACAGATTTGAAATTAATTTGCGGTTTTTTTTGGACACAAAGGTTTATCTCACAATATTAAGACTGATTTTCTTTTTCTTTTACTTTTTTCCCTCTATAAATCATGGAGCAAACAAGATGATGACACCTTTTTTTTGTAAGTGACTGAGAAATGTAGCTGCTGGAGACTAAAATTGTAGATACTTGTTTGATAAAGCCACTATGATCTTATTCTGCACACAGTAAATGCCATACAGAATTAAAAACCTGTGCATGAGGTTCCCATCTGTCTAGATACTGTTCTATCTTTATGTACATCAGCAGATATAGTACACAGATATGGTGATGACCATTCTAAACATGCAAGCAGTGAAACAGATGCTACTCTGCACCCTATTGTCATTTTACTATGTGTGGGTTGTATTTAGCTAAACGTGGACATGTACAGCTGACCAAGCCCTCTGCAATCAACGAAAAGCTGGACAATGAAGTTAACAGTACAGACCACTTAATCCGAAGCAGATTCTTGCATCTGATTAAAGGGATCCCGTCTCCCCATATCAGATTTCCAGTGACTATAACTGGAACCCAGATAGCATGCTAAGATATTTGTATCTACACTGCAGATGTCTGAAAATCAGGTGAAGTGAATTCCATCCCAAGAAACCATCTTGCAGCAGTAGCCTAACTCAAATTGTGGACAAATTCAGAATTTTTATTAAGATCAAAAATACTCCCCCCTTTAAAAATAAAATAAATAAATAAAAATATCTTAAATTCTGAGAAAAGTATTAGCATGCACTGGAAGCCATAACATGGAAGTTAATACCTGAATAAATCTGTAACCATCAGCATGAAGACAAAGCATTAGTGTGAAGAAAAAAGAGTGAAAATACTAAAGTCCAGTCCTGCAGATTTTCTCTGGTACTTCAGAAAATATTTCAGCACATGCTTCACCGTTTCCCTACCCTGGGAGCACAGGCACTAAACCCAAGCCTCACCAGACACTGGACTTGTGCAACTGTTTAATTGAAACGAGACTGTATCTTTAGGGCTTATTCAGCACTGAAGTCCCACTTGTGCCACAGCGCCTGCAGTCGCTGATCCCCTGCAGCTGTGTGAATTGTCTGTGGCTATCACTGCTTTGCAGAAGCTGATCCCAGAACACTTCACTGACTACAGGTCTCAGCCAAGGTTTTGCATTATTGCACCCTACAAAATCAGTGGTGGTTTCAGACAAAAAAAACCCCAAAGAAAATCCCGAAGGAAAAAAAAGAAAAAAAATAGTGGTTTAGAAAGGCTTTAGGAATCTGTGTCCACAACAATTCAAAAGAACTCAGGGCAATAAGACAAGACTAATTTTCTTCGGATCTCCTTTTTGCACCTTTTTGAGTTCAAATGTTCTTCAAATGATCCACTGATGGGGGTACAATTTTCTCTAAGTTGAAAGAAAAATCGCGAAGATGCACATAAGTGATGTTTGAACGCTGCCTGTGGAGAGGTGATCACTGATAGCTTCCTGAGCTTCCTTAAAGTCATGAATGTTTCTTGGTATCAATATTGTAGGTTTTTTTTACGGTCCTCCAAATCTTGAGGATAGGGAAGAGAGAAGTCTAGAAATTGTTATGCAGGGTCATAGAGCATATATGTTTCAGTTCTTCCAGACAAAAAAAAGAGTATTTAGATGTACAACTTCCTCAATGAGCAGGAAACAACAGGCTTTTAAAAGAGGTGCATCTCATCAGTTCCTCGTAATTCTACAACTATGTTTTTAAAAAAGAGTAATTCTTGCTTTTTTCCATTCTCACAACACATCCCCTCAGAAAATAGCCGGGGAAATAGTTATCAGGCAGACAAGACATCATTTTGCAGTAACAAGTTGTATAGATGGGTTTCAAATAAGCAAATGGGTTCAGACCTAAGTTCTCTCAGATTTTCCTATGGGCTAGCAGGAGCTTGCCAGAATGTTCACGGTGTTTTTTTCTCCATCTCTCTAAATGGTATGGAAAGCCTACAAAACTCTCTGTTTTTCTTTTCACTATTTACTTATCCCAGTCAGGGATGGGGGAGGGCACACAAGTAATATTTAGACAGCACAGCACTGGATCTGCAAATATCTATGGTTTTTTACTGAGTGTAGTCCACAAGTCAAACCAAGCATATGGCAGGACAGACAAAAACAAGGAAGAAAACAAAAAACCCTTGCTCTGGTAAGCTCTGAGTAGAAATGTCTCATTAATAAACAAAAAAAACTTCCAATTAACTGGCTTAGTAGAGTCTGGGGGGAAAAAAAGGTTGAAAGTAAAGAGTAATCCTGAAAACATTAGCATACGTATTTTAAACCAGTGTGTATACTTTTCAAAAATACAGTTTAGGCTTGTGTAAAAGACAAAAATAAATATCTCCCACTGGGGGTAACTTAGTCAATGAAAGTCCACTTCAAGCTTATAGAAGTAGTCTGATATGGAATTTGTTCAAGATAAGCAAAGTAAGTAACTGTACTTACTGTGTAAAGCTCATTAAGTACTTTCATTAAGTCTTCATGAAGCTGAAATGAAATCTCTTTACTCTGTAATTTAAAAAAAAAAATCATTAGAAAAGGGCATGTAAAAACTGCGGTTGTTTCTTGATATTTATACCCATTGTGCATCCTAGACAGCAAATGCAATGTTGCTCACAAAAACCATTCCAAATTACAGTGCACTAAAGAGTGATTCAGGGATGCAGAGGCAGACAGGTAACATCTGGACAGAGGACTTCTAAAAGGAAACCCAGAAGTAATTTGAGATATTTTTCTCATAAAGCATCAGGAAATTAGGTGCCAATAGAAAGGGTAAAGTTCAAGATTAATGTTTTTCATACAACAAACTGTGTACTGTTTTGTAACTGCTATGATATATACAAAAACCAAACCATGCATAATGTGATATTCTAGAGGGACATCCTGCCCAACTTTACATCTAGGATAGTCTTTGTTTCTCAGCAAATGCAACTATCTAAATATTTATGTAAGAAATAATTGTGGCTCCTCTTTGAAACAGATACCAACTGCATAATATTCCACAGAGTGGGCTGCTGAACCAGCTTTGTTTAGCTTTTCTGGACTGTGACTTTGCTTTCATTTTGGCCCAGAAAAAAAGCAGGAGCTATTATCAAAGCAAATATGTCAAAATAAGAGTATTTAATTGGAGTCTCATCCAAATATATTCCTTTGTTAGCTGTCCACAACAGTTCAATCTGATGAAAATTGTGGCAACTGTGCAAGAGCTGAAGTCATTTGTATCACAGCCTTTGGAAAACAGCTCCAGAATAGAGCTACGAGACTTGGCAAACAGCCTGACTACATTTCTTCTGTGATGCTCAGCATTCTAACATCCATGCTGGAAATGTCAGGTTTGTTTTTTTTTTTTCTGTGAATAAATTGATAATTAGTCTGGCTTCTAAAAACTCCAACTCTGTGATAGATAATGGCCTTAGCTATGAGAAGGACTTTGTATTTGTACAGAAGCCAAAGAAAAATCCTCAGGGACAACTCATCTCCAAAGCTGCTAACACATACTTGGCCATCACTAAAACACCTGCAGGAATAATGGCTTCTGAATGAGAATTTCCAGCACAACGCCCACATATGAGGAGAAACCACACCACACATCCCACCCACTGTGTCTTCCAGGAGGATGAAACAGATACAGACAGTAGCTCAAACAGAAAATTTTGGTGTTTTTTTTTCTCCTGCTCCTACTATCCTACTTTAACTCTAGACAGCATTTTAAGGCACCCATCATATCACTTATCAGTATTCACTCCAATCTTTACATGCAAAATGTTTTTTCACTGACAAGAAGCTAGGAATATAATTTAAAAAACACTTCAGTGAAATTGTTGTATTCCCAAGGGCATTAGCTGTAGTAGCTAAGGCACAGTAAGACAGCTGCTCTGAAGTGGAGGTACACAGAATTACTATGAAACTTTCCTTATTGCTTACACTTTTCAAAGTCTGGTATTTTCATGCGGTATGTATTACTTCTGAAGTATCTAGAACACAGGTCTTACTACTTCTGTTTCTTTGCAAATATCAGATTATTTTCATCTCATATGAAGGACAAAATTTCATACGTGTAACAGTATACAGAGTGCTTATGAAGAACTGGAAAAGGACTGCAGATTTGAAAGTTGCTGTAGGAAAGTACCATAAAACCTTTAGCAAAAATTCTGAATTGCTTTTCATTGCTTTACATCGGCACCCTGCCTTTAAAAGTCAGCATTGCAGCTCTAACACAGCTGATACACCTCCTCAAAGCTCCAACTGGAGGCCACCTGTTTGTTCTTGGATAGTTGCTTCTACAGTGCTGAGTATGAGTGGTTTTTTAAATTACTTTAGCAGAAAGAAGGGCAAAACATACAAATAAGACGTTAGACATTAAGATGAAAGCATACATGTGAGAGGCAACTCTAGATGAACTCCAACTTCAAGCAATTTATCCCTTTCAACTGTTGTGCACAGCCATCTCGAGGCTGATGAGAAGCCAAGCCCTAAATACAGCAACAGCAATTCTAAGGCAGGATGCTTTAACCTGGTAGTGCAAAAGTGTGTTTGAGAACGTGAGACAGAAAACCCCAAATCAATTTTCTCTTTACCCCTTGAGATACTGCTGTGAGAAAAGCACACAGCAGTTCATTGCAGGATGCACCCTTCTTTTCTGCTCTTAATGCAGTCCCACCTTAATGCAAATAGACACCAGATGAGCTGAGGATTTGGTGAATCATCACTATTTAGCAGGACACATGACTTCTCTTTGCTCCTTTTGAGCTCTGTCCAGCACTGAAACACAAGCAGTTGAGCCCTCAGGACATACTGGCCAACATGAATACATGATCTTTTCCAGGGCAACAGAGTGATTAATTTGAAAGCAAATGGAAGAGCTCACAATATAGAAAGAGGAAAATGCTTTTGTAAAAGGACAATAAGCTTTAAAATGGAACGAAAAAGAGAAGGAGGGAGGTGATCAGCAAAAAGAGTGAAAATTGGGAAGTGACAACCTAGCAATGCCACACAATCACAGAGGAGTCTCATCCTTCCACCACTTCATCTGCAGACTCCAACCTGCAGAGGGTGCCTGCAGGGATGGACAGCACTTCAATTGATGCATCTTTCTGATGAAAGATTTTGTAGGAATTGTCCAAAAAAAAAAAACCCAAAATTTGTTTCAACTAAGCAGTATAAAAGGGATTTATTCTTCAAGAACCAACACATTTTACATTAGCATTTAAGGCCAAGAAATACTGACATGAGTGGCTGAAGTGGTATGGCTTTTAATGTGTAATACATGGCACCTTAGAGCAGCAGATAAGAAATACACTTATTTTCAGTGGTTAATGGCTTCCCCATTTCTTGTTTTTGCTACCTATTCCTTGCAGTCGTTCAGCATGTGTGAATGGTGTGCTCCTCTAGAAGCCTGTCCTCAGGGTACCAAAACAACAGAATGTAAGATGCAGCACACATTTTCCTGGAGCTGAGTTGATAGCTCTAATCAGGTTATTAAAACCTGACAAACAATCACTGAGGTGCTTATTTATTCACTGTGTTCTAGACAAATGCACTAAGACCTATTAACCCAAAGAACAAAGAACATAATAAAAATCTTACAGCACATGCAAATTCCTGCTAGAAGTATTATATATGTTACTAATCTGATTCAAGGCATTAAGACATAGGATTTTTTTCACCTGATAGCAGGATAGATCATAGCCGTGCAACAGACAAGTAAGTGTACCTAAAACCTCCTTTCAGTATGTGCTCAACTTTCGACATGTCAGTGATCCTACTGATGTTATCAAGGTTTGTATTTCCGGATAAAAGTCTGAGAAACTCAAAATTTCATTCCACATTAATATATTTTCAATGAAGTCTGTTAGAATTTTTCCATCCATTTCAGTTACAGCATAATTTGGCACTCCAACTTTACTCTTTTGTTTATTTTTAACTGAAATTTAAGAGTCAGTCCAGTTCTTCCTGGAACTCTTAAGTGTCTGTATTTAGCATACACAACGCTCCTCAGTTACATCATTTAAGGAAAATATTCTGTGACTATTGCTTTTAAATGAATCTGCTGCTGGTCCCTGTGGGAAGTGAAGTGCAAACCCTTCTTTTAAGAAGTTTTCATGAGCTGTGGTGACACTGACACAACCAACTCAGTAAGATTTTGTCCCAGACTTGCCAGTCTATAGCAACAAACAGCTATGCTATCCTTTTAAACATTTTAATGTTTAAGAAAAGGATGCAAAAAATCTATGTGCCACAATCTGTATAACATCAAATAGATTCGGTAGGTAGTCATATGCCTTGCTAACAGGCAGATTATGGAACTAAAATATTTATTGTGCTTGGTTTCTCCAGCATCTTTCACTGTAAACATTGGAAGATATGTTCATCCTGGCTCATGCATATTTCTGTCCAAAGAAAATACATGGTTATAAATTCTAAATATACAAATCTGCTTAAGGATTTTGTGGGCATGTATTTATACAGTTGATTATTACTGCTGGGGTAACCAGAATCACTGCATGAAACGTTCTGCATAATACTTTTCCCTTCTGCTTGACATTTTTCCTTATTACTTTATTCTTTAATTGTCCCCATGAGGCCAGCTAGCCCATCTGCCTGAAGAAACATGCAAGCATGCAAGGTTTGAACTCCGCTACTTAATTTTTGTAATTTTATATGCAGCATGAAGGCCAGGCATCAACAGTAATCTTACTGCTTTTATATGCCAGCAACTAAAAAGAATAGATTAAGTGCCTATCTGAAAGTACAAGGCCTGACATAATGTCTTCCAATAAGCAATACAAAATCTCCATACTAGATCCTATCTTTGTTCTGCATTTAGTACATTTAAACAGATGTCAGTTCCTGACCCCTGAAAAAAAGAAATGACAAATAGCTCCTGGGAGAACAAAATTAATGAACACCTACACGTTAAGGAGGCCAGACAAGACAGCAAAGCCATGTACAATCAGGGACCTGAATACAACACATCTTGTCCCATCAGACTATGTAAGGTAGAGATAATAGGGATCATTTCCCCAAAACAATCCAAATGTCCAGACAGATGTATAAATGCACACAAAAGGAAAAACTAGAATGATGAAGAACAAAGAGTGAAACAAGGACAAGGTACAAAGACTAAAGAGCACAGACACCCTTACTACTACATTTTACCAGATCATCATTGGCTATTGCACACTCCTTTTGCAGAAGGAGTAGAAAAAGGGGTTGCTACAAACTTATGGCTTGTGCTATATCCCACATAGGAGTGGGAACAAAACAATACTCTAGTGGTAAGTGTGGCTGGAAAATGAGGAAATTATTTGATCTTTTCTTTACTACAATTCAATCTGGAGTCAATCTTAATATACGAATTCAATCCACATTCCTCTAGAAAATGCTGGGTTCACTTCACGGAAAAGTTTCATTTGAGAACCAACATGCCCATGAGCAACACGAAAAAAGTCAGTTAACGTCTACCATTGAGAAGGAGAATGGGAAGTCGCATCCTCCTGGAAGGAGAAAGGGGGAGAAAAAAAGAGGGAGTAGAAAGAGTCAAGAAGTTTAGAGTGATTATGACTTTGCTGTTGTCTCCCCTTATCTTGCTTGTGGGCAATGGGGCAATCCATTCTGAGACACTTTCCCTTTCTGCAGCAGGCAGACTGGAGTTTCAGAGCAGCACAATGAAGATCTGCTCTGATCATGAACTTGGTTTATGTACTTACTCTCCAGACTTGGAAATGGAGTAATGCACCTCTTTGCTGCTGCAAGACTGGTGGAGAATTAAAACAAGGTAAAAGCAGTGATGCATAACACCGTTAGATTAATAAACTCTAAGATATATAACTAAAAGATCTAATCATTGAATATAGAGAAGCTTGACTAACTGGTATTTGTAAATTATAGAATCATAGAGTTGTAGACATTAAATGCCCTTGTGTGCAGTGCTGTGAGAGCCAACAGAGGACAAGTATTTCCTGCTCTTGACCATGGACTGCAGTAAGACACTAAGCATGCACTTGTAAGACTATTTTAAAAAATCTTCATATTACTGCTTTTCTTGTTATTTATATTTATTACTTATAACAGAGAGAGAGTGTTCATATTTCACAGAACAGTATGATCAGATTCCAATGCAGACATATCTGCAGGAGATGGTTTGTCTTGACTTTAATCCAAAATCTGTGAACAGTGAACAAATTCCCTATGCTCTCACAGGGATATGACACCTATTGAGACTGATCATACTTTTCTCTGACAGTATTTATTCTAAATATGTTTTTTCAAAAGCAATCTGCAGAATCACATAAATTGACAGAAATTGCTTAAATACTCTATTTGATGTTTAAAAATCTCCAACAAATCAATGCCATTTTCTTTAGGGAGAATACAATTTTTATGGAGGATGCTGCTGGCTGTCATCTTTCTCACTCTAAGGGCACCTTCTCTTTACCCCGTGACCTCTTTCTTGCAATGAGAACTGTAGCACAGAACATGTGTTTTGCATCTGATATTTTTGTTGCCTGGTAAACATCCATTAAGCAGTTCTGTGAGTACCTTAAGTTAGACTGCTCATTCACATCTGACAAAAATTATCACAGGATCATGGAAGGGTTTGGGCTTGGAAGAGCTTCATCATCAGTTCTGCACCCAAGAACTAACAGCAAAGAAATCACCAGTACTCTGCAGGAAGCACCATAACAAGAACTGTTCACGGCAGGGCTCAGTGGAAATACCAACCTTCTGCAAGAAGTACCAAGCCTGACAGACTGTCTTAAAAATGCATGCTCAGAATTGATACTGGTGTACAAGCACTGCCACATTCAGTCCATGTGCCCATGAAGCTCACTTACACCATGCTGAGGTGCTGCATGTCTTCCTGCCACCCTTCCCCTCACATTACGGGCCTGGCTCAGACCCCTGCACACAGCCTTTGCTGAGCTCACTCTGCCCACGCTCCACCTCAGCTAACAGCTGTTTGACATGATGTTCTCTTGCTGAGTGTCAGCTGGCAAACCCTGATGAAAGGTAGGAAAAGGCTGCTGAGGATCTGGGCTCTACCAATGTGAGCTTCAGGTTATGCACAGCAGGACTCCCTCAATTTCCTTTGTCTTCTTTCCACTTTAGAAAATCCAAGTTAGGAATAAAAAAGCGAGAATAGCTGCTTGCTCTTCTTCAAGAAGCTATGCTAGAAAGAGAAAATTTGAAATCTTGCACCTGCAAGGGCACAATATGGAGGACAGAGGCAAGTTTATCAAGGAGATGGGACAATACGCCTCCTGTTAATACTTTGAAAATATCCACATATTTTCCTCCTTTTGAGAAGCTGCAGCAATCTCCATTAATAAATCATGAGTGAATATAAAAGGACAAACACTTCTCCACAGAAAACTTTAACTGTATACCATTGGGCAGTCCATCTGGACAGAAGGGAAGGAAAAATAAGATTTCTAGTGCCAAAGAACCGAACTATGCTGAAACCAAACAGGCTTGTCTAAAAATGTACACCTAGTGAAAAAGGTATTTCTGAGATAAGACATAAACAACTGGAAAACTATTCCAGATTCAATACCAAAAAAGATTTCTACTGGTTTGCCACTCTGAGACACCCCTACATAGACAATACTGCAGCCTGTTCAAATTGCTTTTCTCATTATTGGTTCAACTTCTATAACAATCTTCCATATTACTAAATTGAGTGGTTAGTGAATTATAGTTTTACATATCAGACATATTATATGAACAAACCATTACTGACTGAGAAACTATAAACTTCAACTGTGTCCCTGTTACAGGTTTTAATGCATATCAAGGAAGTTTGATTTAAGTTTTTACTTTTATTTCCTCCAACTACAACCTACATGCTCCCCAAATGATCCTTCTCCCCACTCCAGCGCTATCTAGGATTATGGTGGGGTATATGTGAAACCAGTTCCCTACTTTGAAAACACAAACTTGAGTACCCTTGCTATCATTTAGTCACATAATTTGTATCTTTTAACCTTTACTCTTTTTGAACTCTTTTGTCTGCCAGCATCCCACTGTGACTAACAAATATGCATTTATAATCTATTTTTCTTTTGGAACATTATAACAATGACTGCAAACACATTATGTAGATCTTGAGCTAAGATTGCTTATAGTGCTTGCTCAGCACATGACAGATTTACACATTGTATGTGTTATGAAAATACATATGAAAATATACATGGACAAGGACAAACATGTACAGAGACAATACTTAAAGGATCTAATAGAAATGTTATCAAAAGTGTATGTTCATATTTAATATTAGGAAGGAAAGGAAACACTTTTAGGAGAACTACAGCATATGCTATCAACTTTATGTGTCAAGGGACTACAAAGCAAACCCTTACTTTGTCTTCTATCTGTTTCATTCACAATGAAATACTGTTTTTACAAATAATTTATTAATACAGCATTACTATTTTGGGAGTCCTAAGCGAAAACTATTTCCTTTCTGCATGGGTAGACATGCGTGCTTTTTAGAGAAGGACAGGCTTTTTTCCCCTGCTTTTTGGATATTTGTGATTCAGCTCTTAAGGTCACCAGCATATACAGCAGAATCTCAGGCATTTCAGCACTAAGTATTTGCTTCAAGAGAACAGTCATGAAGAATTTATATGTATGCTAAAACAGATTTTATGCTATGTGTGCTGAATTTTCTCCTCAAATGCTATCTATTAGGACACTTTTGCGTCCCTCATGCATCTTGTAAGCCCGGATGGAGGACTGCAGGAGAGGCATTACCTTCTTGAACATTCTGGTGGAGTCTTCACTGATCTGCATGAATCGCATGATCACGTTGTTCAGGTAGATCTCACTCAGTGTTGCGTGGTCTTTGCTTTCTCTTCTCACTTGGTTCAGGAGTAAGTACCAGCAATTCACAGGTGACAAGAGGTTCTGATCTTTCCTGAGGAAGGATATACACACAGATATAATGAACAGAAATCAAAAAGTTATGTTATTAACTGAAACATCTCACTGACATTTACAATCATAACATATTACATAAAAATAGTTTCTTCTGGACGGTCAGTCTATCCATTATCGGAATAAATCAGGTTAGGCAAGCCTCAGATGACTTTTAAGACACATTCAAGTCTCATGAAGCATGGATACTCTGCAAGCCACCTTAAAGTATAAAAATATTTTGCCACAAAGGTTACAGATGTAGCAGATGTAAATATTCAAAATCTATAAATGTCACTGATGGAAGAGTAACAGTAATTAACCTTTGACATTAGAAATAAACAAGCACTGGAAGCACATCCCAAATCCTTCATGAGTAAAATTGCAGGCGTAGCTGTTTCACTGCATTGGATTTGTATAACTGATGAAGTAGAAGAAAATGTCACAAGCACCCATATTCTGTGAGCAACACCCATAAATTCACAGCATTCATAAATACGCTGCAACTGCTAGTCCTAGATGTGTCAATTACAAGACAAACAACAGGACTGGACTTTTTCCAGTGATCCAATTCTGAATTCCCATGACAGACTTTTTGCAATGTAGGCCCACTCCCAGCTTTAATATCACAAGAAGTGAAATCACAGATGAATTCTCATTTCTTTTACACAAGGCAAAATAAAAATACATGTAATTCAGCAACTGTTTCACAGACAATAAAAACCTATTCAAAAATTTGTCTTATGATTTTATTGAAATGTTAGTATCTAGTTTGTCTTTCAACTAACTGCTCCAGAAACTTGCTGCTCTTTTTTCCCCCTCTTTTACAGGGATTCTCCTATAGTAAGAAGGATCAAGCACATGAAGATAAAACAGGCAGAAGTGTTGATGAATTGAGGGAGAAACTCCTCCAACTCTTGGCAAACTCTTCCAATAATTAGCTATTCTCATTGTTAGAAATGTGACCTTTAATTCCCATCTAATTGTCTACTTTTAGCTCTCACCCTTAGAATCAAAGCAACAATGAATGATTATCAGACAAAAGTCTTTTTTTTAATCATCAGCACTTTGGTTTGCTACAAATCAGGAGTTAAGAAAACTTCCTCCATTTGCTTGCGATGGACATCTTAAACCTTAATAGTGTTACTTCACAGCAAGAGGTTTTATCAGCCAGGTCAAACAACATGAGCACTCCTCAAGGGCCATGCTGATATTACTTGGTCCTCACGGCTTCGGCATGTCCACAGACCTTCCTGATTGTTCTGGGGGCACTGGTGGGAACAGCTCAGAGGACCAACAACTAAAGTGACTTTTGCTGTAACCTCTTCTCAAAGCAGAGAACTGCAGAACAAAGCCAAAGGCAGAACTCAAGTCATAACCTCCATACACAACTGCCAGTCTGGATTTAACATGTTTAAGAACAAGGAAAGATGTTTGTATGCACAAGGAAAGAATATTTTGCCACAAGCAGAATAAAAGCCAGGGCTCTCTCTGAAGTGGTGACATATGAACAAGTTAATTATTTCAGAGAATCATTGAGTCATTAAAATGAATTTAAAGAAATACATATTTATGCTCTTTGAACTGTGCAAGCTGTATTTGATTAACCTTTCCTTTGCCAGACGTATTTGGGAAAGAATTTCGTCCTGAAACAACAGCTCTGTGTATCTCTAGCACAGTACTGAGTGAACAGTGGAAAAATTATTTTTCAGTTTTACAAACGCATTCATTAATCAGCTCAAGTCAGGAAAGTAACCACATGAGACTATGTCAGCAAGTGATGCACTTGAAACACCAGAAAACATACTGTACACAGGTTTTGCCAGATACTACCCGACAACTTGTTTTGCACAAAAGATACTATGCCATTAAAGGGATACAATAAATTGTAAACAAGGCATAACGTTCACATCATTTTTATTTCTAGGAATCAGAGGGCTGAAGACACAGCAAAGTTCACATGCAACAATAAATCAAAATAGTTTTCTTTCCTAATGTCTTTTTTGGCCAAAATTGTCTTTTTTTGTTGTTTTAATGTTGACTGACCTTCATGTAGATACTTCAAAATCCTATCAACTTCACTAGAGATCAGCACACAGCTTTCAAGCACTTTTGGGGTTCTGCATCTCTTCTAGAAACTGGCTGTATTTTGGGTGGTTTAAAATCCATATGGTAGGTTTGGGATAATATTCGTGCAACTTACCTTTTAAGAAACTGAAACTACTTGTCAGAAGCTGACATGGGTAACTGCAGAGAGCCACATCAACAACAGTATTTAGGCACTCATCTACCTTCAACTGCAATGAGAACTGCTATGCTGCTAAATAGGGGTGGAAATTTTAAATAGGCCTTTGAACCAGGCAACAGGTAGCACATGGGGGTGACAGGCAAGCAAATTTCTCTTACTTGTACTGCTGATGATCCTTTGTACTTCTTGTTTTTGCCATGAACCTCTCTGCCAGTTTTTCCAGGTTTCGGGAATACTCCATCTCTATTTCCGACTTCTTGCGGAAGAAATCCTGCAGATCCTGAAGAAGCTGCACTCTCATTTCAGTCTGCTGCTCCAGGCATTTCTGCTGCTCAACAAGTTGAGCTCGGATCTCTAATGAAAGAAACACACATTCACTCAGGTCAGTGAAAGCAAATGAGAATTGAGTGTTACCAACCAAAATTACAAACACTCCAGCGTACTTCAGCCTCACAGCCACACCAGCTGCATCTGGATTCCAGGTTGCATGGTGGGACACAGCAGTGGCACGTCTTACTTCTGCCACCACACACTTAATGCCCAGCATCATCCCACCTGCTGTCTCACAAATGGCTATAGCAGGGGCTCAGGACTCTGCTGGGCTCAGAAGAAGCCTCCACCTTCCTGTCCCATTCTCCTTCTGGCCCCTGGCACCAGCACAACACTCAGCTTGGCGTGTTCTCCTTGCAGAAGGTGGTGCTGCCGTGACGAAAGGCAGGATAAACAACATGTTCTGGGCCAGGATCAGCCTGCTGACAGTCAGGTGTTTGTGCTGTCTTGTATCATCATGTACACCATGGAAACAACCTTGTGATAAACTCTGCAGGCATTATCCATTGTAACCGTGCACAGGTGAGCTTCTGCATCTACCCCATTTCTGCCAGGGAGGGAACTGGTGTACTATACATGCTATTCACCAATGCTTTACAGCAAATATAGAGGAAAATGTGCCTCTGTGTTTAGAGACAACTATTCAAAAATTTGCACAAGGTTCCAGAGACTGTAGTATATTTTTAATAGTAAAAAAAAAAAAATCTAATAATTTAGAAGAGAATATATGCTCACAGTTCTCTTCTAGAGCAATAGGGAAAAGCCTCCAGATTTCTTACCACTTTGCCATATGCAAAATTACTAGGTTACTAATTATTTTAGAGATTTCTGGGGTTTTTGATTTTTTAAAATTTTGGTTGGTATTTTTTTAGCACTTTTATTTCCTGAGTGCTAACCAGTTAAATACATTCTGAGAACACTTAGTCTAAAAAAAGATCCCTCTGGTTCTTTAGCATTCATTACACTTGTGTCAGCTGCCCAGGCACAGTGTGCTCCAATATTGTGGAGTAAAAACAAGAGTAAATGCTTTGTGACAATAATACATGTGTATATTTTTAAAACAGTTTAATGCTGTAACAAGGATTTATCAGTAGCAAAACACCCAGAAGTGATGTCCATGTAAATGCAAAATTGTTGTGAAATTTTACTTGATTCTTAATGATGTAACCATGCTGTGGGCAAAAAGATACTGGAAATCTTCAATGCCCACAGCACAGTTTGAAATAGAAGAGCATTCTAAAAGTCATATGAACATCACAGGGAACTGCAAACCACTAAGTAGTAATAACATTGCAAAAAATTATTGGATGCAAATAGGATCTAATGCACCCTTACTGATCTTAAAGCAGGTATGAAGGCAGAGATCCACTCTGCTGGGATTCAAATGTGTATACTGAAATAAGGTAGTATGAGCACAGAAAACTGTTAAGCCAACATATTTGCTGGAAGAAGGCAACACTGCAGTATTTTCTTCCAGATCTTCTGTGAACTACCAGCTGTTGTGTTAATTATAAATGAGACCATCCATTTCTATAGTTTGAGAGGTGAACGAAAAAATTAATGGTTTGGTTTTCACTTCATTTCAAATCAGTTAGTTGGAAAAGAAACCATGCCTCCAGCAAGGATGAGCCACTGTAATACAACACTGTATCAATGACATTCATGTATACAGAGGAGAAAATCACATAGGAGCTGGAAGGTTAACAACAGAAACTCAAGACCACTTTTTTGGATGTTTACTACTGTTAATATTGCAGTCACAGAAAATTCCTGTGTATGGGAAACCACTGTACAGATTCACTGGTCAGAAGCAGTACTTTTGTCCATAAGCTGGAACTTTCACTAAATCCAGATGCACGTACATGGTCCCTACACTTTGGCCATCTCCCTTTCCCAATAAAGACTTTCTACCAGTTACTTTGAAAGCAGAGTTTTGTACAGAGCAACTACGTTCTGATTATTTTGTAGGTCAGTGTATCTTGCTGCTATAATTCTTCTTTTTTAGGCAGGCTTTTACCATAGCAACAGGAATGAGCAAGATTTTAGAAATAGGAATATATGAATAGAAATACAAGAAACAATGAACAAAGGACAACAAATAAAAAATGAGAAACTGCCTTGATGCTATCTGGATTTCCAGTGGACAATAGTGGCTTCCTTCAAACTTGTATTTTAGAAAACAAAATCGAGGCATGATCTATGAAAGCTGATGGAGATGTACAAGCTTTGAGAAAGGCTGGTAAAATTAGGGGCTCAGGGGGCTGCAGCTTTATGAAGGAAGATTCATAATTTCTGGTTATTTGAATCTCAGCAAAGAGAAAACATGTTGGCTCCAAAAGGCTGAGCCTCTGGCCTCCTGCTGGAGGAGAAAAAGGGGAGATGTACGTCCCACTCATGCCAGCAGACCACGATCAGCCCAGAAGAGACTTCAACAGCAGTTCTCCTTCCTGTCTTTCATGTCATTCTGCTCCTCCATTTTTTAATGCTTCTTTTACTAATAACATGTGTAATGCCATACTGGCAGGCTGAGGAGATGACAATGAATAAGAAACCAGATCAGAAAATGTTGTGATTTCCATTTTCTGATGAGAGCAGTAGATTTTTTAAAAACCCCAAAAACACCCCCGGAACAAACACTGGCATAACATCCAGGCAGCCTGAGTGGCTGTGTATGACAAAATCACAACTCTCCAGCTACTATTGACTATAATAGACTACCCATTACCTACTGCTATGGAAAAATGCACCAAGGCAATGCTATTTTCTTTAACCACTTAACATGTGTGATTTCCCTTGGGCTAGAAAGAGAAACATGGCAAATTACTGCACTGTATTCAAAGAAACAAAACCAGTAAAGTCCAGACTCCATAGATACAGAGACAGGTGCAGCAAGTAAGAGAAGGGTGCCTGTCTTTACTCTTTGCTGGCACATTTAAATTCAAAGTCAAATTGGTACCAGTAGTAATGGACAATGACATTGTCCTATCCTGTTCTGCTGAGTGGCTGATGTCAAATTGCCAGGCTATTTTGTGCCAGGAAAAGGCCTGTTTAAACCCTGGATGAGTTAACACCTTCTCCTTCTTTCTCTTGGCAGCTTTGAGTCATGCTCACTGGTTTTCTAGCCAGGGGCAGGCTCAAAAGGAATCCCATCCATTTATACAGCAGCTTGAACAGACTGAGATCACATCAACTGAAAAAAAAATTAAATCCACCCCACACTTTGTCCAAGATTTGCACACACAATCAAAGCAAGGAAACAGTTAACGGGACTTCAATTAAATCAATAAACTCTGAGTAAAGTTTTATTTCTAAAGATTTTCATGTTAAAAATTATTTTAGTTATGCCCTCACAGACACCCTCCACTACAATTACTGCATTAAGTATAAAATTAGGTTTTGTTTATGCCAGTTTTGAAGATATAACTCTAACCTTTCAACAAATCTTTATTTCCTTCTGAGAAGTGGTTAAATCCGTGCACCATGAAGAGTAAAAAGAGACAAGATCACAGTTGCTTTGAAAGTTAAGTCAGAGAGGATGAAGCTGAACTACTGACATCACCCAAATCATAATCAGAAATAACTCATCAAGGTTACCTCTTTGCACACAGTACAGTATTACAAATAGTGATTTACATAGCACTGCAGTAATACACTGTATTATCCTGAAGAAGACATGTGTAACCACTTACAGGCCAGTGCCCCACCTGAAGGATCCTGTGGAGAGATACACTACAGTGTGACCCAATGATAATGCTGGCTACACACCAGCATGGAACAAAGTTCTTCACCTTCACTTCCACTTACAAAAGTACCAGGCTCAATCAAAAATCCCAGAAAATCACAGGAAACCGTCTCCTGACCTCAGAAGCCGCACAACTTGTAAACACATGGTATTAACCAACTTAACCCATGGAGAGACCAACACTGCATGAAGAGTGCTGCCCTGCTGCAGAACTCCCCGCTGCAATGCCCACCCCCATTCCTGCCCTGTGGCACTGCAGTGCTCCAGCCATGCTGCACTAGGCTATGCCTAGTCTTTCAGACCTTGGAGACCTTTCAGACCACCACAAACTCTCATTACCAACTCCTGAGCAAAGCAACTCTAAAGAATGCTTCATGGTGCTATCAACACACCTGCTGCAAGATGCTTCCTGCCTGAGCCACCCCAAGAGCTGTTGCAGCCTGCGACTCTTAGCTTCCATTTAAGTGGAACTAACTTCTGTGCTTGCAGAGCAGCCATGGCATGGGCTTTGGTGTGTGCTGAAAGCTCTGGAAGATGCCACAGAGCAGGACATGTCTCCCTCGTCACCCCCTCGGCTGCACCACAAGCCTCCCACCTGCTGCCTCACCCTGCCTGGCAAGGAGCTATATTTAAGTCATGATTACAATATATAAACTATGCAGACATACTAATCCAATAGCATTACTGGATAATCATACCAACAGCCTCGGGGCCTCACCCTGCAAAAGATCACAAAGGCAAGTAACCCAACAGAACTCTTTGAGAGTACAGAGGCTCTCATAAGAAGACATAGTTATGTTTGCAGGTTTTATCTCTCAGATAACCAGACAAAGCCATATCACCGCCCATGCTTCTTCAAATATCTCCTTCACAAAAAAAAAAAAAAGAAAAAAAAAAGAGATGGTTAGTTTTAAAACACTCAGAAATGTCTCTAATCAAATGCATTAAAACCAATACATGGTATCTTAGACTTTGCATTTTTAAACCATTACACTTAGTCATTTTTTTTTTACCCAGGGAGCTATCAACAGACATATCTCTCATTGTCATGCTAATGATATCCAGATCATATTTCATAAGAAAAGATTCAGACATTAAATTCAGCCTAGATATAATCTAGCGACCAACATACATTTGTAATTAAGCAGCTATTGTGGCATGAATCATTTTGCAGTTCCTTCTTGAAGACACTTGAGCCTTATATGCCTCTCATCGTGCCCCAGTTATTTAGCATTAAGAATTGCTCTTGTCTGCTGCCCCTGCTGCTAGAAGCTGGGGTGCTGCATGGGGGGACTGATAACTTCAGTTTCATTCCAACTATTGCCTTTGTAAGGACTTGGTTTTGGCTTCTTTCACAAGATGAGCAGAGCTTTGGTCCAGCTGCATGCAGCTGGCCAACATCTGCAGTTTAGGTTTTGTGTCAGTAAAGTGCTTGTCTCCAGCCCACTGAGGATGCTGCCAGCAGAGAAACTGCAGCAGGAATCACTGAGAGGGGCCTAGAGGTGTCCCTGTGCACAGCTTGTACTCCTTAATGCCATGTCCTGTCAGCGCTCCCATACTTCCCAGGGACGTTATTATTCCTCTTAATAGACAAGAAGGTAAAGATAATGAGAGGTATCAGATCCATGGTGGTTGCTCAGACCCAGCTGCCAATATTTATCTCTGAGATACACAGCCTAAAGATGCTAGTGCTGGCAAGTCTTTATTTCTCAGAGACTTGGCTAGAAAGATATTTAAGTATTTCTATGGCAAATGGCAAGGGAAGCTCTGTGGTCAGCAGGGAGTCTGGCTCACACTCTCTTCCAGGTCCCTGTTGCCATTTTCCTTGACCACAAGCAGGAAAATCCACTTCAAAAGCCAGGAAATTCCACCAGACTGACAGCTAATGAGAGATGCTGGGGTAAAGATCTCAGAGGCTGCTGCAGAAATGCCTTTAAATACATCATGAGCCTGTACCACAACATTAACCTTCTATGACAGTCTAGTGGAAATCACTTCCCTGTGTTCAGCACTAAGAAGTGTGGCTGAAGAGAGTGATGCCCTTAAGCTTCCAAAGGCAGGGCTTTTGTGGACTTTGTTCTACCTCAACCCCCAGGAATTTCACTTAGTACATTGAGCATACAGCTTCATACATGTCCCCACTTAAAGGGCAACCACTGCCTTGCACACCCCAGCACTAAACTTAATGTTTGACTTTGTGCTATTTTCCAGAGAATTATTTTCAGATTTTTTTGTTTGGGGGTTTTGGAGGATGTGGTTGAGGTTCCATGAGACAGATGATATCTTCAGGCTGTAGTGTAGAAATGGATGGGGAGTGAGAATCACACCTGGTATCTGAAGGGCTATACAAAGAGTCAGCAATCTGAAGCCCCTGTTGACATCTGTCAACCCCTTTAAAAACTGTAAACCACAATCACTCAAGCACTTTGGTATGCTCAAAGATAAAACCAATCCTTGTGCAGCCATTAGCAGGAAAGCTGGTGTAGAAGCCATTTGCTGGACGCAGACAATTGTTTACAGGTCATGTCAGTTGTCCTGCTGAAACAAAGGGAGCAGAGAAACAATAAATACTCCCCTTGAAGCTGCAAATTTCATTCTGTACATTCAAGCAAACACACCCTTGTCTACTGCAGTCACAGACTGAGCAACAGCATGTTCCCATGCAGAACCCTTTAACTGGGGGATCCCACTGGACAGGATTCAAAAAGGGCAGCTGCATTAGGGCACCTTCCACCTTCCAGATCCCTTTGAAATGAGAAGACACGTCTGGAAGAGCCAAGAAAACCTCTAGATGTAGAAGAAGAAGCTTTTCTTCTTGTTGTTCTTGGACTAATGCCCTCCTGCTATTCACAGCCACAGCTGCTGGTCACTTGGCTGCCTACAGTCCAAATCTAAATGGAGGGCAGTATGCCAGCTCATGACTTGGCAGGACACTTTTGCCACAGTGCTACTGCCAAGTGACCATGGATTTAAGCAGGCAGTCTGCCTGCACCACATTTTGAGTGCCACTGCTTTTGTGGCAACTGCTCCTTTGCACGCATAACTAAGTGCTGGCACTACGTCCTACCCAACCTTGAGCCTTGGCATACTCTGTCCTTGTAGTCACAGGAACTGGGGCTGAGGACAAAAAATTCTTGTCCCTCAGAGGAGAGGGAACTTTCTTTTGCTCAACAGTAAAACCTCAGCTCATCTCAAAACACTGCCAACCAGAAGAGTAGAGAGCAAAGGGCAAGATGCCTCCACTGCCTCAATAGTCTGATTCAAGGTCTTTCACCACAGTGACCAGCCCTCATCTCCTGCTGTGGGAGCAGATACCCTTCCAAAATCCAACTGCCCTACCTCTAGATGAGCAAATCAGCTCTGCAAAGAAAGACAGAAAGAGAGAGAGAGGGAGAGAGAGAGGAAGGAGTCCATGCAACTATCCACCAAGCAGACAGATGATCATAAAGTAAGTGTGATTTACATATGATCAGGACACCTAAACTGTCAAGATCTATAGGAAAACTTATTCTAAAGCTTATAAAGGGCTTTGATCATCCTTTTTTTTATGCTTGTTAAAGACATCATGAACCTTTCCTTGCAGACCTTAATTTTGGGCACATGAGAAAGTTAGAAAGAAATCACTATGCCCAAATCTTTCTTATCTTCTCACCGATGAGGTATCAGCCAGTAGCACAGAAAAACTACTCATTTATCTCCTCTGAAACATTTTTTTCACAGTGTCTGGTAGGCCTCATTGGCATTACCACTCTATGAGAAAAAAAATCCACACAAACCAGGGGGTCCAGTAGGAAAGAAAACACAGTTTGTCATGATCCAAACAGTAACAAAAACCTAATGCTCTTAATTAGCTCCTTACTTGTAAACTGGGTTAAACCAGGTTAAGTTCCTGCCTTGGCTGCTGCAAGGCTGAGGATGGAGCTGCCTCTGGATAGTGCAGCAGTATCCACTCTGCAACAGACACTGCATCACCCGTCCTCCAACACTACCCTGAAATTACTCCACTCTTAGTACTGGCACACATCTTTTACCTGTAGAGAAACAGAAACCTGCCAACCATACAGATGTAAACACAGATTGCATCCAGGCCAGCACCGCTTCATTTTGTTAAGCTCTGTCACAATAAAAGCCTTCCTTCCTTCTTAATATCTCGGGTGGAGAGCAGAAAAGTGAAAATATCTGAAGGCTTCCTCTAGAAATGAGAAGTTGAGAGATGTGCAAAAACATTAATGATTCTGAACCTCTGGCAGGTGACATAGCTCTTAAGATGAGAGTTATGCTGGTAGAAGAGCAGGGCAGGAACTCCTGAGCAGCAGGATAAGCAAGCAAGCCATGAAATCTGCACATCAATCAGATATCGCATCTCCTGTATGTTGATAACTATCACTGTGATAAGATTCAGAAATTAATAACTAGAGCAAATACCCTCCCTACATCCTGCAAAAATGATTCTCCATGCATGGCACATCTTTAAGAGGTCAATAAAGCATTTTTAGGACGGCACACACCCTGACGCATGCCATAAATAAGAGTATGCATTTGACCCAGCCACAACTTTCAGTGACAGCTTTTAAGTCCCAAGGTGAAGTAACAGTGCAGTTAAGCACAAAAAGGAAAACTGTAATCTGTGCTGTATGCCAGCATTTTACCCACATCCCTTTTTAGTCCAGCCTAACATACAGTAAAATACTTTCACTATTGCTCATTTAGCTTTGACACATTGAACTACAACTCCTCAACTTAATATACTGAGCACCTTTGTGTTTTTATTCTAAAATAAATATGTACTTTTTTTCCTGCAACAGATCCATGATGCTCCTCTTCTTCAGTGAGACGAGACAACCAGCTAGGCCACTGAGATGCCTCCAACACCAGTTTTAAAACTTTATGTACATATCCCATGCTAATGACTCACCTGAGTACATCCTTGTAGTTTCTTAAGGCCCTGTCTACCCCAGCCAACCAAATGGGGCAAAGACACATCTTGGGCAACATGCCAGAGCTGCAGAATCTGCTTTGGATGCTGGCACACTTCTGGGCAGAGCATTAGCCCCTGCCCATGAGCACCATCCTTGCCAGCAGCACAGATTAGGGATGGTCCCCATGGCCCCACACTGGTGAGGTGGCAGCAGGGGATTAGAGCTCTTCACTCACCCACTCAGTACTGAGTGAAGGATTGTCTACCACCCAGCAAATCCTTGAACGAAATTCTATCACTTCTTGTACAGATTTAACTGTAAAAGTGCAAGTCTTGCTGGGAATATGTCCGTCAGACCAGATGTACCTTGATCTGCATAATTTTTCAGTAGAGACTTGGCCTGAGTCTGCAAAACCGAAGTCCCACTGTGGGATTACTGGTCTTCTGAGCATGACTATGATATTATCCAAAAGTAAATTTCAGTCTCTTGTCTCATTTTCACATAGCAAATAATACTGAATTTGACTCAATAGAGGATTTAAGAAACAGGACGTCACATTTTGGGGATGAAAAAAGAAGTCCTGTATGCCAAACTTTGAACAGAAAAGGCTCATATTTTTAGTAATTAAACAAAAGAATAACCCCTATCATGATGGAATTACTTCTTTAATCTGTGGGATTTTTAATAAATGTAAAAAAGGTAATCACCATGCTGGTTGATGATAACTATTGTATGAGTAGTAGTAACAGACAGGTATTTTTATATGTCACATAATTAATAAGATTATATATATTCTGCAATGCTTCACATACATTTGTCTATGTACTGCTCTGATTTGGAAAAAGGTGTAATACCTAAGTAAGAAAATAAAATGCCTACCTCAAAGGAAGGTTTTCTGACAAGTTTGAACCCAATTACTCACAGCCTTGAATTCCACTAACAGCAGCTGGGAAAAAACAAATCTTTCAGTGTCACAGAGCAAATTCTTCCTGCTACGGGGAAGTATAAATTGGATTGTGGACCACATTTAATTAAATTTATCCTCAGTTGTTACAGTAGGAGGAGAAGAAAGCCCCCACCACCCAAGGTTCCTGCTAATGAGAATAGAAAAAAATATCCCATGAGACTGTAGGTAACTGTTGCTTACTCACTCAAACAGTAAGATGAAGAACAGTATCTGCTAGTAAATGAACTTTGGGCTAAAATAATTTGCATATTTCCAGGTCCCCTGGAAACAGTCTTCAATATGTTAGAAGTTAAAAAACAAAGAAGAATATCAATCCCATTTTTTTAATGAGATGAAATATCAGAACCAACAAAATTTAAAGTTGATAACTTGTAGAACCCAGTATCTGCATCACCCTTCTGCATTAATTCACTGGTTTATGTATTCTGTAAATGTTTCTCTCCAACAGACATATGGGTAGTTAGGGTTTCCAGCAGGGCTCTGATGATTGCTCCATGGAAGCAAAGATGCCATGAACAGCTGTACAAAACAGATGTGCCACTTAGGGCATCTTCAGTGAATACCCAAGGGATGAATAGTTCACATGCTTACTTCAGAATTCCTTTATAAAAACAGGCTACAAAATCCCTATTGTTGCCTACATTTTTAGCCTAGCTCCACTTGGAAATAGACATTCTGGTGGCAAAAACTGCATTGGAGGGAGTAAAGGAGAAGAGCTGCAATGGGCAGGGCAGTAGCTGTAGCTCCTAGGCCCTTTCCAGGGCTAAAATGAAATGGAATATTGATGATTTTAAGTATAAAGTGCCAGCTCTGAGAAGCACATCAGCAGCCATAGCAGCTGGATGGCAAAGTGATAACCTGCAAAAATAGTTATTCATTATTCTGGGAAAAAAAGTAGTTAGGCAATTCACAGAAGGTGGTGCACAACTTAGTGAAGAAACAAAAGATGTGACATCTATGATGGAGAAATCTCCATTCTGCAAGATGATCATCATCCAGACATAAGCAAAATACTAGGGATAATTTTTGTAAATAACAAATGCAGTAAACACGGATACCAACTAGGGAAAAAAGCAAGGATAGCTGGAAGGACAAACCAGACATGCCAGCAAGCAATATGAGTCTCACAGGGCACTGACAATTTGCCAAAGGAGGCTTTATCCTGAGTTAACTTTCCTTAATCAGGCATACTCTAAATGCTCCTCATACTGGTTTTACGACAGCGCTAAATTTCCAAATGTTTACCTTAGGGCCACTATTTATTTTTTTTTTTAAACAAAGATGAGCTAGAGTCAGTCAGGAGTACTGGGAAGAGAGCTGAAACAGAAGGATTAAGTAAAGATCAAAAAGTTAAGGTGTGGCAGTGCACAGCTACTCAGCCCAGATGAATCCAAGATTGCAGCGGCCAAACTACTGACAAGAATATGTCCCCTTTCCCTGAAAGTGGCTGCTGTGACCAAAGGGCTGGAAAACATCTCCTGGAAAGGGCAGGGGGAGCAGAGAGAGATGCCAGTGTGTTCTAGGCAAGCAAATTGCTACTTCTGCATGAAATAAGTTACTGAAGTTCTCATCAGAAATATTTATAAAACAAAGACAGGTAGAGAGATAAGGAGAAACTAGGTCAGTTCCTGGAAAAGAAAACTACGGTGGCAAGCCATTGGAGTTACTTAAGCTTATCAACAGATAGGGGATAACTTAAGCCTAGCTGACCTTCAGTTTCAAGTTACCTGCAGTCCTTTGCCTCAAATTATTCTATCCCTGTTCCATTTAAAATATATTAATAAACCTTGAAAGGCATAAAAACACAGATGAACCAGTTAAAAAGCATTTATTCCTTCCAGTTTCTGCAAAATACGTATTTTTGCTGCAACTTCCTTACTGCAACTAGTCTGTCAAAGTACAGCGACAGTGTTTACTGAAGCATCAGTCCTGTCCAGAAATACTGCTCAGAAAGGTACAAGATTATCACTATAAATTTTGTTCCACCTTTGCACAGGGCTGGAAACTGTATGATCCTGGTGCCCCACACTATATTTCTAAACACTACCTTACTACAAATATATTGCAAGTTCAAAATGATGGGAGTCCAAAGACAAGTTACAAATTCTTAACAAGTGGTGTCATCAAAAAGCTTGGAGATGCATTTTTACTTGCTAACACAGTTATGAAGAACAAGAATAATAGCCAGGAGATACTGTGAAAGGGGCTTGAGTATCATTTACTTTTATCTACTTTGAAGGAACAAAATTCTGATAGAAGGAATAAAAAAAGAACTCTTTCCCTTGAATGAAAAGCAAAGGTAGTAAGTGCTCAGTATTTAAGTGTTCTGCAAGTTAAACCTTTCTGACACACTGTTCCAGGTAATGGTTCTTTCTCTGTCTGTAAAATCTAATTTCATCCCAAATTAGCACTGGCTTTAACCAATGAGGTCAAATTTTGAGAAAATAAAGAACTTCAGGCATGAAGAAAGGCTTGTCAGAAGACTCAACATAACTGTAACACCCAGATGAATCCAGCTAAACTCAACAGGAACCTCTTCTCCCAACTTCCAAACAAAATTAATTTGCTTGGAGAACAAATAATCCTGCCCAACGCTGTGTTAATCACGTGAAAATTGCTTGCAAATATAATAGAAATCTACCGAGGAGTTGCAACTAGACTTATTTTTTTCCCCTAGAGCTCTACTTACAAAATTGCTTGAGACAGGAATAGGCAAAAGCCTCCTTTGGTCTGGAAGATCACTGCACATGGTACCCAGCCAGGCTGCTGAGCTCAGCCTCCTTCTCCCAAGGAGCCTAGCAAGCTTTTCCTACTCTCCACCAACCACACAGGTATATGGCACTCTTGAAGGAGAGATTCAGATCAGAAAAGCCTACAGCCTGAATAGAAAAAGCTGGTTGTAAGACAGCTTGCTAGGAAAAAGTTTTCCAGCAGACCTACAAGCAGTTCATACTCAAGCCAAACAAGCTGCTTGAGCTCCTCAGAGTGGGCGGAAAAGCCACCCACAATTAGCGTAGTTTCTGACAGAAGCAACATGATGAAATGCTAACTGAAGACCTATCTCATGTCCTTTGAGTGATAAGCACATCTGCAACATTTTAACTCTGCTGAATTAGTTGTTTCTTGAATCATTAAGGCTAGACATAAAACCAGCACTTTGTTAGAAATGCACCACAGTTCCATTTCAGGGTAGGCCACTTACAACTTCCAAAAAAGATCCTTCCTCTTAAAGGACCTCCTTATTGCTATCCTGTAACAAGGGTGCCACTCAGCTTGACATGCCTCCGTCCCTCAGGTGTTTTGTTGGGAATGCCAGGCTGGAGAGCCTGCCTTGCCAGAGTGCTTCCTGCACACGGCTCATTCTTGCAGACAGTAAATACCATTGCCAGTGCTGCAGATCCACCTGCCTTGTGCAGGAAAAGGAAAGATTCTTTCAAAGCATATCTTTACCCAAGAGGATGTAAGCACAGTGAGGTGATTTAAAATAAAAAGTCAAATCAGGAAAGCCCTTAAGCATTCTGATTTAACAAAGAAGAACATATGCCAATTCTAAAGCACTGAATGATTTTTCATTAAAAACTTCCCTCCTCTGTAAAGTTTCAGTCTTTTGATTTACAAAAACCTTGTAATTAAGATGCAAACCTAAATTCCAAACCTTCCCATTTCCTGCACGAAGGAAATTCTGATTTTTTAAAATATGTCATTAGTCAGTATGACTTAGACAGAAATTTTATCATTTTTATCATTTTATCATTTATAATCTCCAAGTTAAAAGACCTAAACAACTGCTGCCGAAGGAAATTTAAGGCAAGAAATAAAAGCTTTCAGTGACATAACAATAGCGGATCCAGGAGAATAAGCAGCCTTGCAGAGGCTGCATCTGGCAGGGGAATACTTGACAAGACTGTCAGCATTCTCCTGACTGCCAGACTTCTTCCAATTTGCACCTTCAGACCTATGCATTTGTTCACTGAGATATAATACGAAAAAGTGCCGCCCTTGTTCCTTGTGCTGCCACGCGGTGCCTGCTCCATCAGCTCAGCGCGGTGACACGTCTCAGACACTCGGTCTTATTAGAAACCTGCACTCGTTAGCTATGCAAGAGAACACACAGTCTGGCCAGTCACTGCTCCTATAATGCCAAATACATCTGCCTCTGATTTGGGCTGGATTCACCACCACCTGCATCCTTCCTCTGGATTCCTCTGTGCATGGGGGACTTCAGGATGGTGCTCCAAGCAAATGAATCCAGAACTAGCTTGGTAACAGTTTCAGGCCTCCTTTCAAAAATGGTTTTTTGGATGCCTTTGCTGTATTCCCACTGCCCTATACAGACATCCTGACACACGCTACAGGATTGCTCAAGAACCTCCCTTGATGTTCTCTGAATGCAGGGAGGGAGGGATAGCAAGAACCTTAATTGTTTGGGGGCAGAAAAAAATCCTTTCAGTATCTTTTTACACAAGCACTAGACAGCCATGTACAACACACTGGTTTGAGGATGCTCCTATTTACCAGGATGTTTTACTTAGCAGGCATATGCTCCCTCTGTATTCCCCATATGTTTTTGGGGTTTTTAAAAAATAAATTTGGAGGAGCAGAATCATTTGCTCCATTGCAGGCAGCTTATATGGGAAACATTTGGATGAGCATCAGAGGACAGAAGAATCTACCTGATGAATACATGAGATATTTCACTGTAAGATTGAAAAACTCTTTTGTAAAAACACAGAAAAAAGTTTTGTGACATTAATGACATTCATTATTAAAGACTGTAGACAAACATCTCAATACAGGTGTGCTACTTCAGAAAAAACAGAGTAAAGGCCAGGTCAGCTCAGAAAACTACCTCTTCTGCATAAAAATACAGAATACTGCACCCTCTTCAATACGAGACATCCATTGTTAAGGTCTGGTCTAGAAAGCCATTTACAGCTCACAACAGCAGCTGTATTGATCAAATGAATGGATGTGCAGTTGTGCTCATTCTCGTGCAGAACAGAATGGTGACCTTTCTATCAAACATGTCCATCTAAATCTCAAACCTCTGTTTGACAAATGCTGCACATAGAGGAACAATGTGAGTTTTGTGTGGCATTAAGTATCCCATGCCAGAAGTAATGCAGGAAAGACAGGAGATGCCTGGGTGAGGGTGAAGACAGTACAAACATAACACCTGGGAAATAGGAATTTTATTCTCAGTTTTCACTAGATTCTCTTGTGATCTGAGAAGATGTCTTACCTTCTTCTGTGACTGAATTCAAAAAGGTCATGTAACTTATTCACCTGCTCCAAAATGTTTTTGTACTCCAAATTTTTTAAGCTTTGTTAAAAAAAAAAAAAGAGAAGAAGACCAAAGACGTGGGTTGCTTGGTGTTTTCTAGTAAGTAACATTCCAGTAAGAAGTTTGATTGTTACAAAGGACCTAAAGTACTTTTTTTAAGAAGCACTTTTAAATGAAGTAGTATTATCTCAATATGAAGCTAAGAGTGGTCGCTGTGAATAAAAGCAAAACCTTCCAGTTTGGCAGGACTGTATTTGGCTATGGTTTCTCTATCATGGGCCATTTATCACTGCCTAAAATCCAGCTGACTTCAGACAGTAGCAGGGAGGCAAACCCAAGCTCTGACATTCAGATAAAGCAATGGAGGGGGAGTGCAAGGGAGTGCAATCTTTGAGTTTTGGAAGCAAGACCTATGCGATTCTGGGATGAAAAAGGAATTCCAGCAGAACAAAAACCCAACAGGTATCCTATATACTGCAGGCACTTATCAAAATTAGAATTGTTATTAATATTATAGCAAATTTGGTGTTATAAGAGAGCAGAAACCTTATTGCCTATCTCTGCCCTTGCTGTTAAACAGAGTCTCCATGTGACTGTCCTTTGCACACTGCAGAGGTACAACTTAAGCGGACCTAAGCTGGATCAAGAGCAGCACATCTGTGCTAACATGTGTTATGCATGCTTAGGGTGTTGATCTCGCTAAAAATTAACAAGGTAAAAAAGATTATCCCTCATATCAGCTCTCACTGAAACTACACTGCTGCCAATGTGAGAGCAGGAAGGCAAGAACATACAACAGGGGCTAAGAAGGCTACTGCAAACCAGAATGGCCATGGGACCTGAAGAGCAGATAGACTGAAGCTTTGGCTGATCTCTCTTAGCTGATTAACTGGGGGCTGCTATGGAAATATATGGCCCACCTTCCCTCCTCTCCCTGCTTGCTCACACACTCCTCTTTCCTTCTAGACTCGCCAGAGATAAGACACATGTGGCTGCACGATCTGTCAGAACAAGACCTGAATACAACCAGAAAAAAAAAAAAAATCACGTGAGGGAACTGAGAGTGAGGTTTGTTTTCCATCCATGCATATTCCCTTATAATAGGGATACATTAGCACTCTGGCCTAGGACAGTTCATCTCCCACCCTACTTCTCTTTCAACCACTGACTCAGAGCAGCAGCCAAGTGCCAGGCACTCTGCTCTTCCCCCTGGGAGAGCTGCTACTCTCTCCCTTGCTGGCAGAAGGAAACCAGAGAAACCATCCCCTTTCCAAACCGGTTTAATGACTCTAAACCATTAGTTTCTGTATAATCCATTTTTCACATTGGGACACAGCTCTCTAGCACCTCACACGGCAAGCAGCAGCCCCCCATACCAGGAGTCAGGGAGAGGCAGAAAGAACAATTGCATTCAGGCGAAACAGTGTATGTACCAAAATTCACCTAAATTAGTCAGACATGCGGTCACACTTCAGGAAAAAAAGAGTAAAAAAAGTCCTGTTTGCCCTGCATGACACACTGTCATCTGATCATGTGCTCTGCCGTTTCTCACAGTGCCTGGCACAGACACTGTCTTATCTGTCAGCTGTGCATTAGACACCCTGGTGAAATACTTGCAAGGATACATTTCCCTAGAAGTGACACTGATGCCTTGGCAAGAGTAACGGCACTAATGCCAAGGACTCGCTGTCTTCCAGTTCAAATCCTACAGCACAGGGGCGATTTCTATTACGGTCAGCCATAAAGTACAGTGGATATTGTTAAGCACTTGAGTGAAAATGCACGTGTAAAGCATTAACAAGAAGGATGATACAGCTTCCTCCTTGATAAATAACTCTTGCCTAAAGCCTGCAGCAGGAACAACCACACATTCCACTGTATTTCCTGTGGAAGAACTTCCTTTTGGTTTTGCGGATCAGACCATCATTTAACACATCCACCTCACTCACTATTGGATTTGCAGTGGTACAGAGCAGAAACCCACAGGATTCTGTGCCTCTGGAAGGCAAGCATCCATGTTAAGTAATTAAGATAGATACAGGAGTACCTAGTTCAAGAACCTAACATTCCTCATGCAGCCAACCATAAAAGAAATCCTCCTGCAGGGAATTCAGAGCAGGTACAATTCCCAGAGCGACCACCTCATCCACCATCTTTGTGCAGGTTGCCAGTCCTGAGGGTCCTGGGACACCTGTGACACCTGTGACAAGGGACAGGTCAGCCAGTGCTGAGAGGACATGGGAACATGAAGCAATTGAATAACGGAGAAAGCTGGGGAGGAAACCGTCTGTCATGTAACTGCTTCTTCATGTGTGCATTAAGCCTGAGGCATGGAGGTGTCAGGATGTTATTCACTGTGAGGAAAAGGAAATACCTTATCCTGTAGGTCTGGTTATTTTTATTGGAGAGGGAGAAAAGACTCCCATGACATGAGTTGGCTCTCTGAAACAGCTAGTCCCAGGGAGGTAGGACATTGATTCGTGGCATTGCTCGGGGCTTCTCCCTTTAGTGAAAGGTTGGATACAACATCAGCCTATGCATCAATGCATGAAAGGGACAGATTTGTCAAGTGGGAGCTCGGCCAGGTCACCAGCTGGCTACTAGAGATATGCTAGACAGGAACACACACTGATATTTTCTGAAGAAGTACAAACATGCCTCCTTGCTGTGCACCAAATCACAGCTGAATTGAGACAACCTCTCCTGCACCACTGGGATACCTTTTTTGACTACAGCAACACTTCCTTTATTGGTACTGGTCTTTCCAACTAATTTTTTCTTCTGTTAGGAAGATAGAATGCAATATATTTAATATTCAAAGCCAACTGCTTAAGAGCTCCATGGAAGATGACAGTCAGCACTTACTATGGATCAGAGGCACTTAGCTGATGTTGGAATGCCAAGTGCAGACGTTGGAATGCTAACACAAAAGAAGTTATGAATGCCTGCAAACGTACTAGTCGGGAAAGAGTATAATTATGGCAATTAAATAAGGGACAAAACCAAATATCTCTTTGTTCAAAGGGACTTAAAACTATAAAACAAATATATCAGAAAGGAAATGCTGTGGCAAAAAAAAAACCATTCATAAGAACAAAAGAAGGAGTTGTCTCAGGACATAGGAATTATAATCATTATGTCACATCAAATGCAACAGATAACTTACTTCCACAAACAAATGCATTTGAAGGGATTCTACAAGGAACTGAATCCTGTGTTAATGCTTTCCAGGTGTAAGATGATAGCTAGAAAACCACAGTAATGACAAGCCCATAACTATGGCAGAATGAGAAGCTCTAATGGGGTGATAATCTTCCCAGAATTGCCTCTCTGCAGAGCTCAGCTGGCCTGGCTTGATTTGCTCTATCATTTTTCAATCTTAAAGAAACACCACCAACTTCAACTCAGTCAATCTCCAAGCTATCAGAGGGAGTCACCCTGTGACTTGAAGTTCATGGGTTTTAGAGGGTTTTGTTGACACGTTAAAAACATATTCCCCGACAAAAGATGAGAAAACTCCTGGGGAATCAATGCTGTAAATGAAAAGAGAAGACTAACTAGGTGTGAAATGCACAGGGATCAAAAGCCAAGATTCTGAAAAGCATTTCACCCCCTAATCTTTTGAGCTAAGTATTTTCCTCAAGGATTCACTGCTGTTGTTTCCAGGTGACTGTCATGACCTCACACTGGCTGCTGGTCATCAAAGCAGAGCATGTGATGAACCCCCAGCTCAGATCTACCACATTGCAAACAGCCAAGTGCCAGGCGGTGTTACACTGCTGATCCCATCCCAGTGTTATTCTTCCTATCCCTCACGTCCTTTCCTTTTTGTGCTACAAAGACATGGTTGTCTATCTTGGAAGACCACTTTCAGTTCCTTATCTTCCCTCTCATTTTTTCCTCCTTGGCTTTTCTCAGGCTACTGGACATGGTGAGAGTTGGGGAGAAGGCTTATACATATCTCATCTCATCTCATCTCATCTCATCTCATCTCATCTCACTCACCTCATCTCTTTCTGCCTGTCTGCTGCCAGGGAGTGAAAAAGATGGCAGGGTCTCTCTCCTCTTGCTGCCATCCTATACTGTGGAAGAAGTGGTTTTGTCATTCCATATACACTGCAGTAGGGGAGAGAAGGCATTGAGATGTTCAGAACGTCTTCTTTTTTTCTGCTGAGCTTAAGGAAGTCAGACACAAGGGACCTAAGGGCTACAGAGATTATGGTACATCTCACTGTCAGAGTTCCCAGTCAATTCCCCTTCCTCAGCTGCTCCCTGCCACCATGACTCTATTCTTGTTTCCTGTGGTTAACATGAGCCTCCAAGCTACAGGTGCTTGCCTGCTGTGACTCACAGAGGCAGCCCTTATTAAAACAACATACAATTAATACCAGAGTGAGCTTCTACACCGTCTTTAAGAAAGCACAGTATGAAGTGAGGCAGCTATTGGTATGCTGGTGCAGTGTCTGGGCAACTAGGGCAGGCATGGGGAGGAGGACTTGTCTGAGGTCCCACCAGGGACAGCACTTGAGAAATGACTGAGTAGCAGCTTGAGCCATGACAGTGGTTCTGACACCCACACCAGCTCCTCCTGCGAGCTATAGGCTTGACCCTATAGCATGTTGACAGACACAATGCCTGGCTTTGATGGCAAAAGAAATCCAGGAAGAGTGAACAATTCGGTCAGAGAGAGAATAGGAGCCATGTTTACCTGCATACTAGTAGTACTTTTGAAACATCTCATTTAAAAGCTCTGCTGTGAGTCTGCATACTAATAATTTCCTCCTGCTCCTTAAGGAAAACATTTTGTTCTGGGTGTCAAGAAGCCCATTTCTACAATTCAAATACACAGACATCTGTAGGATGAAGAGAGGAAATGGTGTGCAATGCTGCCTTCAGTGTGCAAACCAAACATCTGCATTAGTCACAAGCAGTTTATTGTCCAAGCTCAGAAGTAGGAGAGCCCTACAGCTCTCTACATCTACTTCCAGCAGCTGGGGTTGCAGGAAAAAATAAGTGCTACTGTTGAGAAGAGTCTAAGAGGCTCCACTGCAGATGGCAAATAGCCAAAAAACAAGAAAGAGGCGGGAAGGGAAGGGAAGGGAAGGGAAGGG
>VZTX01027663.1:121423-170888 GCA_013400915.1 Pardalotus punctatus
GGGAAGGGAAGGGAAGGGAAGGGAAGGGAAGGGAAGGGAAGGGAAGGTAGGAAGGAAGGACACAACTAGACAACAGTCAGGTAAAAATATCTGAAGTAAAGTGTGAGGCAGTATTTCAACTCATCTACAATTACAGTATGATTTGCTCGTTTGTAACTTTACTCATCTTTGAAGGCTACAAAGTGAAGTTGTAGCTATTCTGTATTATCTTGGCTGCAAGTCTAAAATTCTAACTAGAAATTTAAATGACATTTAGTAAGAAGTTGTCTTAGCATTTTCTGCTTCCTGTCTGAAAAATGCTGTCTGTTCTGGAAAAGAGCTGGTGCATATATGAGTGAGATGAAAAGCAGCAGTTAAAGACAATTCTGATTTACAAATAAAATTTATTATTAAACTGTCCTCCTGAAACTTTTCAACTTGTCTGAAGAAACTCAACAAGGCAACTGCATTTTTCAGAGTGGAGAAAATATTGTGGAAAATCCCTAAGTTGAGGTTCAAATCCTCAGACTCACAGAAATAAAGCCATCTGTGACTCTCAATTAAAAAGTGCCTCTAAAATGTAGGGTGCTCCTCTCATTGCCTCCCACAGAGGAAAAACATATTTCCTTCAAAAGCAAAAGGCCGTTTTTGTGATTACAAGCCTGTCTGGTGTCTTGCACTCTAGCAGGCAGCAGAGCTGCAGGGTTAGCTCCTAGGTCACTGTCCCTCTTAGTAAGAGTGCCGTGGGACAAATAAGGTTCCTCTTCACTTAATTTCAAGTCCATTGCATCTTTATATCCTAAAACTTGCATGCATTTTTTATAACAATCAGGATATTTAATACGAAATATTACCATAGAAGCACAACTCCATTTTAGAAATTCTTATCTATATCAAGAGATCCAGAACTAAGGCTAGTCAAGGCTCAGCAGGAGTGTCAGAGCAACAGACAAAAGCAAAAGTGGTTGAAAAGACACTGAAATAAATTTTCTCTCAGAAAATCTTGCCCTCACTAAACATAACACAGGAGAAGAGTGATTCAGTCAGAGCTTTTTAAAAGACATTATCAAGATATTCTATTCTGATTTTAGATCTTTCAAATGTTAGGCTGAATTTTGACTGTACAAGGATTTTGTTCAATACACTAAAAGGCAGAACTGCCTGATCCTCCCATAGTGTGGATATTCATTTCTACAGATGCTGATATTACAAACAAGAAAGCAAAACCATCCAGGATCCCAGACTCCAGATTTGTAGTAAAACTAGGATCTCAATTTTTAGAGGCATCATGCTGAATAAATTCAATATCTTTTAAGACTTATATCATCTACAGCTGGACGTGAAATCCAAATCTATCAGTCTTGCACATTATTATGGGCACACATCCCTTAACATAAACCCATGCAGAGGAAAACAGCACTGCTCTAAATCCTGATAATTTCAAATGGAGAAGAGCTGCATTCACTCCAACTCCTGGTAAAGGAGGTTGCCCTGAATTTTCAGAAAGAGAATTAATCAGATAATACCTTTCACCATATAACCTAGACACAAGGACATGAAGCTTTACCGATAAATTTCCTCTTCTGAAACTAATAATGTTGGTTATCATTTGACTGAGGCATTTCTTACCCTTTACTCTTCTTCCTCCAAAGAAAAGGTAAAAGCTTTTCCATAATTTTTTTGCATATAAATGTTGTAAAGCATCAGTGAATCACCCGTGGTGAAAGCTGTTATATTGTGCTCTGACAGATGTCTTCAGGAAAAAAAAAAAGCCAGAAAGCATTATCAATGTTTTGGAATCATATGAGTTTTATAGATTTACAGTGTAAAAACTAGATGCTTTATTATTTTTAGCCAACATATATTCATATACCTACTATATAGAATGCTGAAAGCCAAAGTGGTAGAAGTAAGACTGTTAGCATGGAGTAAGGATTCTGATTTAGCTCATTATTGGCACATAGCACTTCCTAGGAGGCTGGCTAAGAGAAAGTGGGATGGGAAACATAGCTAACTAAGAGGCTGGAGAAAACTTAAATAAGTATCAGTAGTGGGAAGAATTAAATGGCTAGCGCTATCAGGGAAGAGGTGATAATGGATGGCACAAGTGCTTTCCAGATAGGCTTGAGAGCAGCAGTCTGGTGCTTCAACTTCTGTCAGGTTCCCAGTGTACAGCAGGTCTGGCTGGAAACCCTGAGATGCAAAAGAAGGCAATTTTTTTTCTGTGACTTCTGTTTCTTTGGTTTTGAAATACTTGAATCACACAGATGAAGCTTCAGAAGGTTTTCACCTCTGTAATGCAAACTGTAACAATCTAAACTTAAAATGTCACGTCCGGATTTCTTTTTAATTGTAATAGAAATTTTGGGAGCAGCAAGTACTGACTTCTACAGCTGGCCCAAATGTTCTGGGAGCCCAGTCACCCATGGGCACTTTTAGAGTTTCAGCGAAGCACTGTGGGCTAGGCTGCAGTGTAACAAGCCACTTTTAGGTGGTGCTTTCAGGAAGTAGATGCTACGGAAGAGATCTGACAATCCTCAGAAGCAGAGCCAGGATTTAAATTGAAAACCTTTGGGCCTTTCACCCCAGCAGAGTCCAAACTCCACATTATCAGCATTTTACTAATAGCATTTCCATTGGAGGATGAACAAATCCTGTTGATGGAACAGGTTACGCAATTAACCTGAGTGTAAAAACATAAAACCTACTTGTGAGAACAAGAAAAGCAGGAATTGGTAAATGCAAACTTGATGAAAGCCACCCATCTGGCGTGGAATATTTGCTGGTGTGCAACTTATGTTTTACAATAATACACTTACAAAAATTGAGATCTATTTTTATGCTGCTGCTCTTGCAACAAGACTGTAGCAACATCAGAAACATGGTTTAGCACAGAAGAGAACTAACTAAGCTACCACTTCCTAGAAACCATTAAATATTCATATGCATGTTAATATATTGCACCTGGCAGTAACAATCTCAGCCCCAACCTAGAATAAAACTCCATTTTCCCCAGTCAAGTGAAAATAATGTACAGTCACTGCTATGATAACAGGTCTAATCATTTCCTTAGGCTGTCTCCATTCTCCGTATGTCGGCTGTGCATAATTCATAGGATGTGCCATATGTTGTCTGAAGCAAGTGTCCCTATAAGTGTTTGTGGTTCTACTCGAAGGCATGTCTTCATAAATTACATTGTGATATATTTGACATTTTTAAAAAAGCCAAACAGGGAAACCAATTCAGTGAAACATAATATGCTTAAAGTTTACCACTTAGCCATGTGTTGAACATTCAAGCGATTAGCTCCCCAAAGTACAACTTTTTTCTCAGTGTGTGCAGTCTGCTTCTGCTGGCAGCTGTTTCAAAGGCAAGAAACAATTTATCTTTCTCTCAAAATAAGGACGTGGTCCAGCAATCTTTACAAACACAGACAGCTTCTGCTAATTTCCGAGAACCTGAGCACACAAACCAGGATTAGTCACTTGAGTAAAGGATGGCGGGATTAGACTTTCCACTGCTTGCAGCCTTGCAGCAGAGAACCCCCACAGTACAACCTGGGTTTCCTGTTTCCTGACAGACCTCAGAGCTTCGATGACTTTTCTGACTCCCAGCTGGCTTCCCTGCAGCATCTTCAATAATTTTTAGGCAAGCAAAGTTCAAAAGATAAGCAGCTGTGGAGCAAAGACAGAGTATTGGTCAAAATAACAGGATGACAAACAACAGGATCTCCCAAGAGAGCGGCATTGTTCATTGAGGGGAAACAAATGGCAAAAAGCATAGGCAAGGGCAGAGGAAAGGGAAAAATAAAAGCAGAAGGGATGTAACCTGTTTGCTTCTATCTCCTGATAGCTAATGAAAGATGAGCTAATTAGCATACCCCTCAGCTGAAACACGAATAAACCCTCCTTTCTACAGACAGCTATGCATATTGCAAAGGCTCTCAAGGGCATCCTGTCTCTCACACTGCTGACCCCCTGACCCGTGTGCCTCAGATCTGCCCACCAGTTGAAAAGGTGCTGGAGAGAGGAGGGCAGGCAGCTGAAGGGATGGACACAGTAGGCTCTCATGGTACATCTTTACTTGAGAAAACAGGATAAAAATCTAAAGGATAAAGGAATACAAACATGGAAGTTCCTTTTATACTGAGAGAAAACAAATCATCATCTGAAGCTTTCAGGAGGAAAAAGGGAACAGGGTTGAAGAGAGGCGAACTGGAATGTTGATGGGTAGCTTTGCATATTTAAGAACTTCAAATTTTTAGAGAGCTTCTCACTATGCCAGCATAATTGTATTTGTAGAATTCCACTATATTAAGTTAGAAAAGCAAGCATGAACTTCAATGCTAAAGTGATGCCCATTTTCTAAACCGTAATTTATTTCTGATGCTCATAGCAGTGGTGTAATCAAATCCCACCAGCAGTTACCACAAAAAAGCTGTCAACACATAATATAAAAATTTCTTATGCAGCCACGACCCTGTGAAGAGGGTCATATATTTCCAGCATGAATAACACAGTTATGTTGGCACCAGTGGGGCTACAGGCACTTCCAGTGAAATATACACTCACTCTTCAGTTGGCCAATGACCTAGGAAAGCCTGATCCCCACAAAAAGGAGAAGGCCATGCTCCCCAAATCCAGTTCAAGAGGGTTCTTCAGACTCCAAACAGAAATTTTTGGGTTTTAACAGAGCTATGTGTCAGCGTGACGCAATGAGAACAAAGAGGCAGACTTCCAAGTGTCCCAGGCAGCACTATGTCGACATTCTCATATTAAAAAAACAGTATATAAACCCAGAATAATCAGAATGTTAATGGTTTCTTTTGTTGAAAGTTTACCTTTAGGAAGAGGAAATTTTCCCATGCATTGGATTTAGTTAATCTCACACAGATCACCTAAGTTTCTCAGTTTTCATGTATGCAGAAACATATTTAAGATCCAACATGCAATTCAGATACACAATGTCTTCAAAAACCACCAGACAGTCCAGTATAAATCCAGTGCATGATCCTTTCAACATTTCAAAGATGGTTACAGTTCTCATTGTGTTTTGATGTTTGGGTTTTTTAAACAGCTCTGTGAATTATCATTTAAAAATTTAAGTTCAGAAAACAATGAAAACTAAAGCAAAGACAAATGTGATAATGAAGAGACTGCTGTTCACTTAAGATCCTATTTCGCATCAATGAAACCAAAGCAAGTTCTACTGCCAATTTTGCTGAAGGAGGTAACAGGTCCTCACTTGTGATTCTTCACCTTCACACCCGACAAAGAAACAAGTTCAGCTTCATAGGGTCTAGTAACAACCAGAAATAGGTCCTGCCTCTGGCCATCAATGCTACAATCATCATTGCCTTTCTTGTTCCTAGGCAAAAAGTGACAAGAAAGGAGATCCAGAATCAT
Organism: Pardalotus punctatus; assembly: GCA_013400915.1. NCBI lineage: Eukaryota > Metazoa > Chordata > Aves > Passeriformes > Pardalotidae > Pardalotus > Pardalotus punctatus. Next base: position 126,808 of record VZTX01027663.1, read on the forward strand.
AGATGTGAACACATCAGTTACTATCAACCAACAGTATGCTCTTTGGAACTTGCTAAAGACAGAATACACTTAACACCTGAACACTTGCTGTCTAACAAATCCAAGTTATTACACGCTGTATGAGGAAGCAGCACAGCCACAGGCACTTCAGGGGCAACTGTTGAATACAATCCAGATAATATAAACGAAGGAAGAAAGAGACTCAAATAGCTTCTACATCTCACAATAGTTCTTACCAGCTAGGAGCTGATTTTCTACAGGAAACACCATATTTCAAAGGGTGCATCATGGAGCCCATCACAGCAGCTCCAAGTATGGTGTTAGGTAACAGCATAGTAGCTCCCAATTCTAAGGCTGTGGTAGGTCACACAGCCTTTAACAGGGGGGGAAGGGTGGAACTGGTGGTCTCCACCTTACAGGAAACATGGTCATTCATGTGTCTGCAGAACATGCCACCCTTATCCATGCTGTAGGTCATTCCCTGTGAGCACTGGAGATAAATGGCACACATGACTCTGAGCCACAAGTACATGCTTCTGCCATTAAATCCGTAACTCCTTCCCGTTCAAGGCTAGAGAGCTCCAGGTAGGAGTTTGGGCATAAAGAGCCTGTTTCCAACAGAGTAATTTGTGTAGTGCCTCCCAGTGGCTGTTTCTCCTGAGTGTCCTGCAGTTATGAGCAGTTTTCATGGAAATGTGTTCCTCTTCATCTTCTTTCCTGAGGCATGGTTCCTTTCCCTTCCATATCATCAGGACATTACAGGACATACAGGTTGGGTATTACGAATAAGTTCTTCACTCAGAGGGTGGTCAAGCAGTGTAACAAGGTCTCCAAGGAAATGGTCATGGCCCCCAAGCCTGTCAGGGTCAAGAAGCATTTGGACAATGCACTTAAGCTATATGGTTTAAATTTTAGGTTGCCCTGTGTGGAATCTTGGGTCCCTTCAAATACAGGATATTCTGTGATTCTATAAATGGCAGCAATGCACGAGGACAGTCGTAATTTCTGTAACACGATGGAGGCAGAGCTGGTTGCTTTTGTAAGAGTATCTAAACCAACCTGCACTATGCTCCCAGTATGATCTGAGAAAGTGCGTAGAAGAGAATATACCACAGTGATCTCATACAGGAGATAAGTGACTTCTGTTGTATTTTACAACACACCAGCTTGATACCCTATTATTACAGGGAGGAAGAACTGGGGTTTCTTGATGCAGATCAGCAAGAGGCTTTCTCTAGAGAATGTTGATACTTACAAGAGAAGCTTAATTTCACTCTAATCCCCTGGAAGATTTCTACTGCACTCTGTAATTAGAAGGTTTTGCCTATTTCTGCCAATTGGAAAAAACTATAGCTCACCTGATTAGACAGCGCCCCCTGCAAAGAACATCTTTGGTGTGAATACTCTGGGAGTGCACTGATACTGACAGCATCTTAACGTTATTATTTTAATGGGATTCATGAACATAATTTAATAGCCTAACTCTTTCCACATTAGAGGACTAAAAACCCTTTCTCTTTCAAAGCAGGTTTTGAGTGTAAAAGATTTGGTAGGATATTTCCATTCAAGACAAGTTCTTCAGTACCAAGTATATATTTAAATACAAAAGCTAAGTGTATTAAGTTTATTTCCATGGCACAAGAAAACTTAGCTGTCATCTTCATTTTTTTGAAGATGTGCATGGTTTAATAACTGAAGTAGATAAAAATATTTTATTCCTTAAGCATAAAAACTCCCAGAAACCCCAGCTGAGAAGAAACCCCACTGTGTTAAATGATGTGCAAATACAGAGTAACACATAACATTCACCCAAAGTATACCGTCAGCAGAATCACGAAAAAAGTACCATCACTACTTTACATTGATCAAACCATGCAGCTGAGCTGAGAAAGAAATCCAGATCTGCAGAGACCTGTAGATACAATCAATTTAACCACAGCATCCAGCCACAGCAGGATGAAACTGAGGTCTTACCTCAGTGAGTGCTCTACTAACTCTTGCAAGGCATGATTTCCTTTGCCTCTTATCCCCTTGTGTAGTCAGCTTGCCAACCCACTTTCCTTCTCCTCTTCCACTTTTTTAAATTTTTTTAATTGTAGCTCACTAATGAGTCATTTGTCATTTTGGAGTCACCAGTAGTTTAACTTGAAGTGGTCAAGTGCCTCATTAAATTCTTCGCTACTTATAACATTATCATATCATATATTTCACTGTGATTTTGTCATGTTCTGTTCCAGCTGCAAGTGTTTAAGCTTTTCTTATGAGTGGTTTCTTTCAATGGTTATTAATGCCCATTTTACTGGAGATGATGGAAGCAGTTTACCAGTACAGATAGGTCTCAAAAAATTCTAGTAAATATAGAGATCACTCTTTGCTTCTACAAAGACAGAAGTATCACAAATTTTGCAAAGCAGGTATAAAGAAAAACATATTGAGTTGTTTGGGTCTGGCACACTTAATAGAAATGCCATAAAAGGACTGTATTCTGCCCCTGGAGTAACAAACATCAGTATATCAGCCATAATTCAAAGGACGGATAACATAAGCTGTGAAACAGAAATGATAAACAGTAAAGCTATGAATAATAAGAAGGCTGCTATGCAAAAAGGTAGTTAAGGCATTGCACCTAAGCCAATTGTTGAGACTCTCTAACTCAACATTGTCTAACAGAGCAGTTATTGTATGCCTTAAAGCTGAAATTCAATGGGGCTGTGGGAAGAGCAAACATGGAAATACAATGAGCCAAGCTGTTAGCTTCAAGGAATTTCTTTTCTCTGTCTCCAATTAGGTGCAATGTTGCCTTGCACAAGCTGGCACAAGCAGACCAAAGGCTTTACCTGACAGGATAAACAGTACATTTGCTGCAAAGAGTGGAGGAGTTCCAAGAGGTTCCCAAGTGTCAGTGCTCCAAGAAACAATGTAGAGAGAAGCTCCAAAGAAGGATCTCAGATCATCCAGTGCCGGGCAAAACGTTTAGCTAAAATGCACTGCATTTAAACCATTCTACTGTTTTCAACGCCAAAGCTTACTTCGGACAGGTTTTGTTCTAAATCCAGTGTGTTTTTCCTCCAAAAAGACCAAAATTACACTGTCTAGGGAATAAATTAGGCTTGGTGAGGAAACCACAACCTATCATCGTAGGACTGAAACTCGGGGTCCCACCTAAGAGTGGGAGAGTTTCAAGCTTCCTTCTGGAGATGGGGAGGATTCAAGATCTCCTGTTCTGACAGGGCATAACTGCAGACGCCAGGAAAGCACAGGCAGGCTGCTATCCACCCAGCAATCAAGATTTTTCAGGATGTGCATTTTGTGGCAGTCACTGAACCATACAGCACCATTTGAGGCCAGAAAAATGAGTATATAACCAGACTGAAGTCTGCTATAAATACCTGTGGAGGTGAGCTAACTAGCAAGATTTCAGTGTAAACCAATGTGAAGAAGAATGCTTGAGCTACAGCTTGTAAATCCAAACAAAAGCAATCTTCCAAAGTCAAAACTATCCCTGTTGCCATCAGAACTGGGACCATATAAATAATCCATGCAATTTATTCAGTAATTTATAATGTTTATAAATTAATCAATAAGGTGACACTGACAGCCCAGTACATTTTAATTGCAAAATTACCATGTTCTCCCCATTAAGAATCAAGGCAGATATGAATCGAATACTTAAAAGGCAGAGTTAACAAACCAACCCAATTCTTTTCATCTTAAGATTCCCTGAATCTTATAACCTGCCAAGCAAATTGATGTCTTACAAGCAAGTTAGTGAAATAAAACATTTATTTTCCTATGTGGTATGAGAAGACTGTCATCTCACAGAACATACTTCCACCATCACTACTGGTAAAATAAAAAATGTCTATTTAGTCACAATCATTTCCTCCCATTATTGAGAGCAAACAACATATTCTTATGTAACTCCACATTCTTTTCATGACCATTTTGTTATGAAGCTAAAATATTAAACGGTACAAGATGTATTTCTCAGCAAACATCACACTATTTATTTGTTTTGACTGGGCATGGATATCATTATAAAAGGCATATTAGAGACATTTATAGAAGTCTCATGAAAAGCTATTTCCTACTCTTACGTTTTGCAATTCTACTATGAATGCCCCAGGCAAACCAAACAATCCATTCCTGTCAGCCAAACCCCAAAGCTCTGCAAATGACACAGAAGGTATTGAAAATTCAGATTTCTTTTCCCTTTCAGTTTTGCATAAAAAATAAAGTTCAAATAATTTTTTTCTTTCACATAGCATAAGAGATCTGCATTAAAACCATCTAGATTTCTGGAACAAAACCAAATCTTTCATTGAAAATTTTCCAGTTGTTTATTAGGCTTGAATTAAGGTGGTGTAGATTTAAGAGCATTATTAACTTTAGTGAGAAGTTTCAGCCTTGTTCTAAGCTGAAACCAATCTCAGCAGAAAGGCAGCTAGGGATATCATACAACACAATTACAATGGTGCCAGCAGCATTTGAAAGGCACCTAATTATGTATTTTAAAGCAAAATTTAAAATATTAGGGATAGCTTGCTAATTTAAAACTAAGACATTCCTCATAGACATTAACAGCTCTGAACTACAGTGATTGTTTTGGTATACCAAAGTTGAATAATTTAGATGTGTAAGCACGAAATCTAGTGGAAAAGGCCATAAATCCTTTGGTACTAACCCTGCAACCACAGGCATAAAAATGTCTCTAGCATTACACCTCATCCTGACACTGCGGAAGTGATACAAGAAGACTCAGATATTTGATCTGGCCCATTCTATAAGAATGCATTCTGCTTTCCTATTATGTTTTCTTACAGCCGCCATCCCAGGGAAAGCAGATGTATCCCAGCCCTCTAGGAACACAGCACTAGCTGTCACCTGTTCCTACACAGACCTTCTCCCCCTCTGCCATCCTCTTGCCAATCCCACCACAGTTCCTGCCCGGGCTGGCCTCACCAGGACAGGTGACTCCTGTACAAAGCACCATGACCCCTCGTGCTCCGTGTCTGCCATGGGTGCAGCAGGGCTGCAGCCTGCAAGCCATGCAGTGACTGCTCCCCAGAAACTGCAAAATCCTGTCAGTTTGTCGGGGCATTTCACGGGGCAGGAGGAAGGCAGCAGCAACAGAAGCGCATCAGCATTCAAACAGCGTGGTCTGCAACCTCTTGTTAAAAGCAGCATAAGCAATCTTCAGCATTCTCAGAGCAGAAACTTAAATACAGTAGTCACTACAGTGAGAGCTGATTTATTCCTGAATGTAAAGGATACCTCCACCACAGAACCAACCCCAATGACTTTTCTACCCATTTGTTTTACACAGAGCTCAGTCCACAGACCCGGGAAGCCAGTGACAACACTAACAGCTGCCACGTCTTTCCACTACTGCTAAGTTTCATCAATACATGCCAGACTGACTGATCCAGGCTGCAGCCCAAAGAGACTCATTTGGCAAGGTTATGTAAGAAATGAGCTGCTGGACCGGCTGCTTCGTTTTTGTTTATCCACACAAATTAAAAAGTGTGGTCATGCGTAAGTTAATCAATAGCAGAAAGCAGCTATCCCAACTTTTTATGCCAGTTGGCCTATTTAATGCTCTCAATTTAAAAAGCAGCAATAAAAAGGCCACAAAACAGAAGATGCGTCAGATGAGTGGAGGACGGTGACTGGCTGGAGAGTGAGCCAGGGCATCACGTCCATCGTTACGCATTTCCCAGAACCCAACTATAAAATTGGCAGAAGTTACAGGTAAATCTCAAGCCAGGAATATACATTAAGACTTACTGCAATGAAATAGGCTGAAGCCCTGGACAAAGCAATATAAACTTGAAACAAGGCAACTAAGAGATGTGAATAAGTAGATGAAAAGGCACTCTGTTTCAAGAAAGCACCAAAAGAAATTAAAAACAATTGCAAAATCTCTAACTACCACTGAGAATGCCATATCCGCTATTTAAGTGCTTATAGAGAAAAAAGGCATTTGGATCCAGCAGTCACCCTTTCAAAAATCATGGCAAAATTGTCCCAGGATTTACCAATTACACATTTTGAATTTCTAATATAATTTTTTGCTTAATATTCATGAGAGTCCTGTGAAATACTTCCTCCCAATTTGTAAGCTAAGAACTAAACAAACACAACACATTCTTTGGCATATCTCCAGGTTTTGCATTTAAAACCCACAGTACACAAACCAGAAATTTGCCAATGCTACTTAAAATTTCCCATTATGTTAAAAAAAAAAAAAAAGAAAAAGAAAAGAGAAAGGTCAGTGCCTCCAGGAAGTGGCCATTACACACTACAAAAGTAAAGAAGCTGCAAGCTGTTAGACTGTGGACTCATGCCTAATATGCATTAACTATGTCCATTACAGCTAATTTTCACAGCCATTTGCCATTTGGTATCCTGACAGCTTACTCTGAGGTTTGCATCATTACAATGCCAGCCCCATGCTTGCCTTACCTAATACTGTCTGCGTCTGTGTAAATTTTTTCAGCAATAAAGAATTACTCTATTCTAAGGCATGGTGTTCTTCAACTATTTAAAAAACCACTGAAATGGGGGTAAACGGATTGTTTGGTCCAAAGCCCAGTTAATCAAGATGGAATGTCTCCTAGTGCTCACATCTGACCTTAGGGTTTTTCAGGATTTCACTGGTCTCCCTGGTGATAGTTGCTATGAGCACTTTCAGTGTGTGTCATGAGAAATACTTGAGAGGAAATTTTCATTGCTTTCACACAGTCTTTCTAACCTTATTAACTTTGAGCAATATTGTTGCCCATAAAAAAACTAATTTGAAAATTCTTCTAATTTTTCTTTTCATTCCTTATGGGGGAATCCAAGCACTGGACAGGGTTTTCCTCCTCCTGCCACAATGAGCCGCTTTAAAACCTTTCAAGATAAAAAAATTTTTTCAAAACTTGCCCTCCAGGGAATGAGCTTGAGAAGATGAAGGTGTCTTGCCTTTTTAAAAGGCTGAAACCAGGTAAAACACATCTAGGTGTGATGCAAAGTAAATGATAGTTGTGGAGCCATGTTCATCAGCCTCAAACACTGGGCCCTAAGAATCTCACTGTATTTTATGAATAATTTTATGAATAATTTTACAAACAAGTTGAGTTTCACTGTTTGAGAGGCTACAATAAATTGTATCTCTTTTTCCTTCTTACTCAGTTGAAAATACCAGCATTCTGTGTGTTTTAAATCACAAAATACTCCAACCAACAAACAAAATGCTTCTTTATAAACCTTAGAAGATAAAGCCATCTTGTTTAATCTTTGCTCTGTAATACCAAGCCAGTAAGGACCTGTTGTCAAAAGTACTGCAGTGTGTGTATTTACGCATAGTAAGTTTTGAGCAGTTAAACCTGTTTGAATCAATTTGACAGAACCAAACACTGAGGTTCAATACAACAATTTCTCCTGCCTTTTTGTTTTGCTTTATTTTCTGGATAGTCCAAAGAAAGTTCAAGTTTAATACTTGAAAAGCATAGAAAAACTACACTCATGAATACTTTTTGGTGTAGTAGTAAAGAAAAATTAGCTGGTTATTAAAAAGAGTCAACAACTGAAACTTACCAAAATTGGCTGGAATATCAAAAACTGACACAACTTAGAACAGACAAAAGATGAACCTGCAGAAGGCTTGGGAAACCATAATTAAAGCAATAATTTCCAAAAAGCACTTGGCAGCAGCAAGAATGCATTCAGCTATATTAAGATACATTAAACATCTGCTTAAAACCTTTCTGGCAAACTTAAGTGAAAACTAGATTTTATACTGAACGGCAAAACTCAAGTTTTTCCTATAAAAGACTGCTTTACACACATGAGATTCTGATATGTTTTTGGAAGAGAGCCTGAAAGAAACCTCCACACTTCGGATTGAAAATTTCTGGATTCAAAATGGAACGGTAATACTCAGAAAGTTTTAATTCAAGTGCTTTATACTTTCCGCTGCTGTCTAATTGACAACTTCAATTGGCCTACACTTACTTAAAAAGGGGAGGGAAAACTTCTTATAATTAGAATATTCAGCTGACAGAGGACTTTTAAGGCAAAAGACTTCCATGTTACAGTTCCCACAGGAACACAAAATGGCAACTTAAATGTTATTTCACTTTTAACTGTGCTCTGAAACCATGGAAAGACACTAGTGCTGTCTTCAGCTCTCTAATGTGAAGGCATACATACAGGAGACAGACCATGGCATTCCCAGAGGTGCAGAGTGATGGTGGGAGAACCAATAGATACAAACTGCATGACAGAAAATTCTGATTAGCTGCAAGGAAAAGGTTTTCTCTGAGATGGCAGTCAAACAAGGGAACAGGTTGCCTACAGAGTTAGTGACATCTCCATTCTTGGATGTATGTAAGCTCAAGTGCAAACAGCCTTGAGCAACCTCATCTAAGGGGCTGCTTGGAACTAGGCTAGACTAGATGGCCTTTAGACATGCCTCCCAACCTAAATTATACCACAATTCTACACAGGGACTGAAAAGATAAACCGCACACTCATGAGCAAAGTGAATATACGACTTTTTCACATATACCTATTTCTCAATAAATAATTTTGCTGCACAATTACAGCTAAAGAAAACGCAAATGAACTTGTCCTTGGACTGTAGACAGTCCCCTAAACAAAGAATTTTGTTTAAATGAATAAAATACTAAACTCATTTGGAAATAAGAGAAATAATTCTCCAAATAAAAATACTGAGTATTGTTGCGCACACAATCTGCCTGTATCAGGTAGACATCTAGACCTCCCTGAGAGAATACAAAGTGTTCTTTAAAGGCAATGACTGTTAACTATGCTTATTTGATGTGCACTGGGTCAGATAAAAAGCTCTTTCAAACATTTTTAATATGACAAGGTCAACAGCCACTGACTCATGCTGCTACGTACATTACCTTTCGGAAGAAGTGTCATCCAAAAACATAAGCATGATCAAATCAGCCTAACAATACTCAGGATAAAACTCTTTGCCTCTGTTAATGAAAAATGTCCATGCAGGAATGTAAGACAGTTTCAGGATTTAGGAATAAAATTCTTCAGGAATAAAAATATGAATATATTCATATTTAAGTACATATTCCAAATTTTACTATTTCAGTATGTAATCAACATACTGCAAATAGCATCAGTGTTACTTAATGGACACCAGTTTAAGGAAAAATAAAAGGTTAAAAGGAAAGCTCAACTGTTTCCTGAAGATTTATCCTAAAGAGGTCCAGAACCAGCTCCTTTCCATCAAAAAAAGTATTTTCAGGCAATGTGATGAAATGCTAACAACTACCAAGAAAAGTCAATTTAAGAAACATCCAGCAAGTGACCTTACCAAAGTACAGAAAGACTGAGAAAATACGCTTTCTTCAAAAAAGAAGATTTAGCTTTTGAATAGGCGACATTTTTCACAGTACAAGGCCTTCCAGCCTTAAATACTTGTTTCCATCCTTCAATTGAATATTCTTTTCTTAGTAAGGAATTAAACACAGCAAGTCACAGTTATACTCATTGGGCACACACCTTTTTTTCAACTTGTGGCTGAAAAACTTGCAGGTTGGCAGATGCTTCCCAGGTTACAGATCACCACCTCTCACACTGGACACTTCTAATGAAGGCTAATAATTGTCTAATTCCCTCCCAATCCATGCTCCCTCCCAGTCTATCTTCCATGCTCCAGGAAGAATGTGTTCCAAAATGTTGCCACTTCAGTCATTCTTAGTCATCTTTTCCATTATCTTAATCATTTTTTTGACTTCAGCAACACATAATTTCCCATTTCCCCCCTCAGCCATTTGTTCCCAGTTTATCTGGAATCACCTTCACACCCAAGTAGTTCCATGTACTCTGTACGTTTTTAATTATGTCACCTTTGTTATGAGATAGGGAGACTACAATCACATACAGTGTTCAAGAAGCTCTGCACCATGGATTTATATAGCAAACTGTTTCTGATATGTAGCATACTATTAACCTAGAACATTTACAAAGAACACATTAAACTGGAGCCATGGTTTAATAGCTTAATCCATGGTTTAATCCATAGTTTATTATGTATTTTACCATTTCTGCTGCTCCTTTCAATATCCCTTTGATTGTTTCCTCATTTTTATCTACTTCCTTTCTGAAATATTATAATGGGAAGTGAGAGTTTGTTGGGAGGCCTTTTCATTTAATGAGAAAACTGAATTAAAATACATGACATCATCTACTACAACTCTTCAGCATATAAATAGTGAATGAAGACCCAGGACAAAATCAGGTTTTTTCTTGTGGGTTCTTCAACAAAGTAAGTCATTTATACTTGACTATTATTTCCACATCATACCTTTTGTGACTTCTCCCTTGCATATGGAGAATTAACTGAATTTTCTGACATCACAGTAACCGTCATCTTCCTCTATATTCTGCATCATTATCACTATTCTGTGTTATAACTGCCAATATATTTCCAGGATAATTGCTATATATTCACTCAATTTCTATCCCATGGACTGAGGCACCTGTTGATACACTTGACTTCTTAATGCTATCCAGTTTCACTGTCCTTAAAGCACAAAGCCATTATTCCAAAGGTGTAACCTGCTCCTATTCTGTAATATAAACCAATATTACAACTCTGGAATATTCACTATTAAAGTGTCCTCACTAAAAATCAGACATTCCAATCCATTTATATTAGCTTGTAAGGGGTGGATATTTGTATAGAAGCACTTGCAGACTGAGTGTTGGTTTGATTGTGTGTTTTTATGTGCTCTGTTTAAATAAGACTGTCAGCTTCAAAGCTCAGTAGGTCCTCTTCACTCTTCTGATCTCTTGAAGTTCCTACCACTATCTTGTTTGGGTTCCTCCCCTGCTTCTTAATCCTGACTCTGTTTGTTCCAGAGACTGTAATTGGTACCTTAATAATTTTAAAGATGAGAAACTAGACAAGAGTCTAAAGGGCAGATAAAAAGAATTCAAGGCTAGAAGACATTAAAAGCCTGCTTTAAGTCAATATATAACCTATACATATAAATTCATAGATAAATATATGAAATTTCAAAGTGATACTGAAATAGTTCTTGTGACTTCTGTTCTTCAAAGTTTCTTAAAAATTAATGTAACTCAAAATAACATATAATGAAAGAAAATGAACAGTTGAGTAACAATAACTTCATTTTTCATAGAATTATTAAGGTTGGAAAAGACCTTTAAGATCATCAAGTCCAACCATTAACAAAGCACTACCATCTTTACCACTAAGCCATGTCCGGAAGTGCCACATCTACACTTTTTTTGGTGGAACATTTGCAAGGTTGGAAATTTCACCACTTCCCCTGGGAAGCCTGTTCCAACGCTTGAAAACCCTCTGGTTGGAGAAATGTGGAGAATTTTTTCCTGATATCCAATCTAAACTTCCCCTGGTGCAACTTCAAGAAGTTTCCTCTTGTCCTAATGCTTGATACTTGGGAGAAGAGATTGAACCTGACTTTGCTACATGCTCCTTTCAGGTAGTTGTAGAGACCAATATCCTTGAATCTCCTTTTCTTCAGGTTAAACAACCCCAGCTCCCTCAGCTGGGGTTGACTTGTCCTAAGACTTGTGCTCCAGACCCTTCACCATCTCTGTGCCCTTCTCTGGACTTGCTCCAGCACCAAAATGTCCTTTTTGCAGCAAAGGGTCCAGAACTAAACACAGGATTCAAGGTGCAGTATCACCAGTGCCAAGTACAAGAGGACAATCACAGCCCTAGTCCTGCTGGCCATGCTGCTTTTGACATGCTTCCAGGATACCTCCAACTTTTTGCCCACAGTAGTGGTGCTCTACATATTCCTTCAGTAGAGAAAACATTCTAGAGAAACAAGTGTTAAGTTCCATAGCTTGTAGGCATTCCTGTATCCATATACACAGCAGCCATGGCAGGAGATGCAGCTGGGCATACAACTGGGAGTTGCTTGTGATTACCATCTGCCCAATGCAGGTGTCTCTGTAATAAGACGTGTGTTCAGCATATGATGTGAGAGCCTTAGCATTCTGGTGGCAGCCAAGGGGAAGCAAGTGCCCTGGGACAGAAGGAACCACAGCATAATCTGGGATGACTAATTGTGGTCTGCAGCCTACCCTCCTACCTGGTCCCAAAGAAGGTGAAAGGCACAAGCTGTGGACTCTGGGAGTTGCTCTGGTAAAACAACTACTCCTAAACCAAAGCATTTCTAGAAGGAAGTTTTACATCCCTTTTAAATAAGCAATCTACCAGAAGATGCTGTCCTCCTTGAATGTAATTAAAACTTTCTCTTCTCCTGTGAGTCCACATGTACTTTGTGACTCCAGCTTGCCAAAGATGTTTTGGCACCTCACAGGCACCAGCTCCCTGAAGATGGGCAGGGAGCACTTCATTTCATGTCATGGCTTCAACATAACATCATCAATCTGACCAGACAGCCAAATCTGGTAACATCTGTGACCAGCTGCACCTGCCATTTGTTATTTATCAAAGTGTGCATGTGTGTGTAGGATCTAGCAGAATTTACTGGGGCACCCAGTGGTGAATTTGGAAATGGATATACCATGATGATCCTGGTCTACTTAAACAAATCAAAACTATTGACTCTCTAGACAGATTGGCAACTGTTTTCATTGACAGTAGCAGTAACAACTCAGTAAAAATGCAAAGAATATACAAGTATTAACCCAAAGAAGTAATTAAATCCTTATCAAATGCTCCTACGTCAAAGATTCCCTGTTCAGTGGTACAATTTTTCCTATTCTGCATATGCATAACACACACATCACAGTAGATACACAGTGAGATTCTTCTTTCCTCATTTCATCTATTATTCAAAAAAATATTCTCCAGTTTTAATTTCGGCAATATGTCCTTACTAATCCCTATAAGCTATTGTCTTCCATTAGTCATCTGTAAGTACCTGCACAGATGCAGTTGCTAGTAGACTGACATGTTTATTGTTGAATCTTTCTGTTTACAAGCAACATGAAACAACCATTGCTACTACAAAGCAAAAACAATGATTCTGTATTTTCAAACTGAAAAGGCTTTAAATTAAATTAAATTAAAATATTTACTGTCTTCTTTCCACTATGTTTCTTCTATACCATTGATAAGTGCTTCTTTCCTGTGCAGATAACTGTGCTAGTGTACCCTTCCCAGACAGGCAACAGTGATAAACTGTTTTACAAGCAAGAGGACAAGTAATTGTCAGATTGATGTCTTGGGCTTCCAACAAAGTTTCTTTTGTCTTCAAACAAGTGGGGAAAAATACAAAGAAAGGTGATCTGGAATAATACTCACTACAGGACCTGCTCTTCAGTATCTTCACTGCAAGCATTAAACATACTCACCCAGTAACAGTCTGATACCCAGAAAGATCGGCACACCTCCTGCCTGCCCCTCCACAGCCTTCAGGCATGCAGCCCTCAGCAGACACATACACAAATAATGTCAAGAAAATGCTGATACAGCAGGCTTGTCACATGAATCCCAAGTACACCAGATTATTTTTTAACTGGTTTTCTGGGTTACCACAAACATAGTAAAAAACAATGATACATTTAAAATGCCATCCTCATACTACAAATCTCATACACATATANCATATAAAAACACACACCCATACTACAAATCACACACACATATATATATATATATATATATATATATATATATATATATATATATATATATATATATATGATCCCACACACACAAAAGAAGTTGTGGTTACTGTCTCTGGGCAACCAAATGCCACACAGGAAGGCCACCATAGTTTAATATGCAATCCAATATTTCATTCACAACCTGCAGATGCAAAGACATTCTTTACAACTCATTCACTGAAAGAAAGGCCAATGACCAGAGTAATAAGGACTGATGTTCTGCATCAATTTAGTGCATGTGGTAAGCAATATACAGCAAAATTTCCCTCTATGCCAGTATGACACACACAGGATTACATACACTGTGTAATTTCAGATATCTCCTTTTAGGTTTTGTGAACTCTGGGACAATATCTTGTTGCTAATGGCAAATTATCACTTTAAAACTATTTTTACTTCCTTAAAGGCAGGTACAGAGCATAATTATCACAGTATCTTAGTACAGAGTTGCAAAACTTTACACTAAAGTCAAACTGTAATTCAGACAAGAGTATGCCAAGCTGTACCTGGCACTGCTTGCAGAATTTCAAAAAAGAGGCCCACAAGCCATAAATTGAAACCTGGGCTACTCATGTCTTCTTAGCATAGCCAAGCTTTATTTAATTGGAAAGATTCAGAAAATACAGCATAAATGCACTAGGTGCTATCCTAAAGACCAGATAAAACCTATTACTGAAGTTTAGCTGCATTATTACAGGTGAATGGCAAATAAAAGAAATGGTAGCCTGATGAGCAGTGAATGGCAGACCCATAAATACTGCATTTTAGTTTCAGCTGTGCAAAACCCTAAATATTGTTCAGAAGAGGATATTAACCTGGTGAATGTCCATGTGATTCTTGGGAGACCAAAGAAACAGGAAGCACTGCAATGGTGCCCAAATGAGTAAGACCCTCAGAAGGTTTGAGAAAACTTTATTCCTATCAATGAAGTACTCCTAGGACTTACCCTAAGTTGCCAAACTATCCCTGCTGGGCCAACACACCTACAGTCTTGCTGAACAGTGTATGCTACTATCCTCACCCCCAGTACAACATGCAGTATGATATGAAAACCAAAGGTGAAAAATCCTTTTAAGGAAAAGTTGAAAAACTACCTCAGTTCTCAAATGTGCTGCAAGATACACAGTATTTTTAAGCTGTCATTCTAAAAGCCTGTGATACTTCATGTTTTGAGTAAAATGTATTTTGAAAACCTGTTACCTTTCCCCTATGCAGCCTCAGTGCAACTCCAAGTAGTTGCATATATGTGTAAGTAGTTGCATATATGTGTATATATACATATATATCTATATTACAGTGAACTCAAAAGACATCAAATTCCCTCTTTAACTACCCAACTCCAGTAAAAAGTAGAATGCTTGTTCAAATAATTATCCAGGAAGAATTGGGGGATTGTGGAAAGAGAGAGAGAGAGAAAAAACTCATTGCATTGTTTAGAAGTGCCTTTAAATTCTGTCTTCTTTAACAGATCATCCAATTGAGTAGAAACATTCTGATCTAGAAGCTTCATTTGCTTCTGCAAACTGTTTAAATATGTCTCTGTCTGCAGAACAGAACAATTCTCTGGAGTCACTCTCAACATAAATACACAATCAAAATATATGTAAAGTAGCACAGAAAGAAGCCCTCATGTAAAACATACAAAAATTCCTTAATAGTTTGCCTCGTATGATTTTGCTTTGATATTAAAATACTCAATCAATTACATGAGACACACAAGATCCTAGTAACCCCTCAGTAACACACAAATGTAAATCCTGACTCAAACAAAGCCTGAACTGCAGAGACATCGTATAGAAACAGCTGAACTGCTGGATTGGTATGTGCAACATGAAAGCATGGCAGACAGGACTGTGCTTAAAAGCAGGTTGAGTCCATCCCTACAGGCCTTTCACACCTCTTTCATACCTCTTGTTGGCTCTCATGACATGGAGCACCTGCAGGACCAGGCTATGAATACTGTGGAAGAAAATGAAGTACAGAGACTCTTCAAGCAGAAGCACTGTAGGTCTACCATGACATGACTTCTTCCCCTTTGAAAAAGAGCTCTTTATGATAAGATGTCTCAGAATTGCCAGAGAGAAGTAGAACCATTACAGATGTAAGAAAACTTTTTGCTTCTTAGACAAAAAAAAATATGCATGGGCATGAGCCCAAGCAAATTAAAGCAATACAAATAACACTACTCGAGTAAAAGTAAAAACTGTAGAGGAATTATTCTCCCTCCACTGTGAAAGCTGAAGCTGGGGAGAAGATATGCACAGAGTATACACAAGCAACATGAATCAGTAAACACACTCTTATCCATACTCCATTATGACAGTAGACCACTATTTGGACTGAAGGAAGGAAAAAAAGTCTCAACAACCTGAAAGCACTGAACCCAAGCCAAGAAGTACCAGGAAAGCTCTGCGTTCACCACTAAAGACAGCACAGTCAGAAGGCTCCCAGGTCAGTTTGGCTCTGGAGCAAAGTGATATTGCATGTGCCACGACACAGGGTGAGCACATCTGGATGACTTGCCATTAAGCACAGGCTGTTAGCTCATTCTCTGAAGATCTACCATAAACAGGGTGATTATACTTTAAATAGGATTAAAAATATATGCACTCTATCCTATCAAACCCCATTGCATAACTCCAGCCTTCACTATGGTTGCAGAAGGAAGCTCTGATTTTACCATTCAAACCCAATGAGACACTATCAGGAAGAAAATGCTGCAAAAGAGCAATGGACAGGAAAAATACTGGGAATTTTATTTAACTAAAGCATTATAAAATGAATTTTAACTTAAGGAAAAATAAATATTCTCAATGTTTTTAGAGGCAAAATCCAACTTTTTCTGCATCTTTCCCAATTCATCAATAGCTTAATTAATTTTGAATAGAGCAAGAAGTCTACTACCAAAAGACATTGATGTCTAAGGAAATACACGCATTATTTTTCTCACCTTCACTGAGATGGAATTTTTAAGTCCACAACTCTTCTTTTATGAGAGTTTGAAAGTGTAATCAGGGTACGTACAGGCCTTATGGCGTTAAAGGGAAAAAAATTTGCCTTGCAGTCCTCTTGGCACCACAATGTATCCATTAGCAATTGCTGATTTTAGCTTTTCACAGTGACCATAGCCATATCAATTCACGACGCTGACCTCTATTTTTCTGAATGAATTAAGAGGAAGAGAAAAACGTGGCTTCCACTAAGCTTCCATTCCAACACAGGAAATCCTGTGTGGTTAGATACAGTATGTGTCGTGCTCAGAGATTGCATTCTACTCCCCTTTAAAAAGCCAACATGAGCATCATGTCACAGGAAATTCTTCCTTATTTTCAGTAGTTCTTAGGACAAGGCTTCTTTGGAAACAAGGTCACCATGAATAGAGCATTGCTTCCTTATCGCTGCTAAGCAGCTGCGTTGAGGATGCGAGACACAACACTGCACCCTGTCCCTGAATACCTCTTTTCATAAACTTTATGTATATGCAGCTCAAGCAGTTAGAAGTTCCCTTGTGCTTTTTTATTTTGAGATTTTTATATCACACACCTTCAAAAATATTATTTTTAAAAAATGTACTGAGCAACTGTAAGGTTAAACTGCACCTTAAAAATAAAAAAATTTTAAAAATCAAACTTCAGCTACTTTCAAACAGACAGCACCACACAGCAAGGCTGACAAAATTAAAGCACAGAGTTTTGGCTGACGCTTCAGGAAGTGTGGGGCCCAATTCCAGCTCCTGCTGGAATGTACTGCAATGTACCACTTTCAAGGTGCAATGTACTGCTTTGAAGATATTTTTCTAAGTCTCTTACTCTCTGCAACTCTTCAGTTTTATGTAAAGCTCCAGCTGTAATTAAACATTTAACTTAATAAGCAATTTATGCAAGAATTACATGCTTAAAGAGTGAAAGCAAATTCCAGTTTTTCCTGATATAAACCACTTACAAAACATGGAAATAATTTCCTCCTCCCCATACCCCATGCCAGTGAGACTACTGTCAAGTACACCGATGAATAAGGTGCTGCTAATTTCACTCAAGAGAATGCCTTGAAAGGTTTGCATTGATAACGACAGCAGTACCCGAAATATTTGCATTTATTTTTTGCATATTTTTGAAAGGAAGTCAAGGGATGTAGGGAAAGGAGATTTAAAAGTAGCAGCAGTTTGTCTAACTGGTGGTAACCAATAGCAGACACCCCAAAAACCACAGGAAGATATTTAAAATGAAGACATTTAACCCCTCTATGGCCAGAGAGACACAGAGTGGGCAGGGTCCATCCACCGCAGAAAGACAAACATATCAAATCAGTGCTCTTGGCAAAGAAGATGCAGAGGCAGCATGCGTGCTCTCACACTGCAGACTCTTCGATTAAGAATGTACATGGAAGAGCTCAGAGGTGAGACTGCCAGCATTCCTCAGGCAAAAGGGTAGCAACAGCCATCTTTAAGACACAGGGTGCAAAAAGAGTGAACATAAAAGAAGGGAAGCATCAAAGACCAGTGAAAAATGGTCCTAGCTGTTAAAATAAATTGTAGGCTGAGGCATACAGTGATATGCAGTACTCTGGCTGCACCACATTTTAATCCCATTTGAGCTGAGCAACTCCACAAGTATTTCCCAGAAGAGATACCTAAACAACAAATATAAACCTGTCATCTACAGGTCTATCTTCCTAGCTTTCTGGCTGCAGAGCTCTCGAGTGTCCTCACACTGAAAGCTGTCATGTAGGAACAGCCCCAAGCTGATGAAGTCTACGATCTTGTATGCTCCTGGCAAGGCTGGAATGCTAAAACATCCCTCAGGCTTGCAGACAACATGAAAATGGCCTGGGTGATTGCAATTACCTGGGGTAGAATCTCTCCTTTTCTTCTGAAGAAAAGCCATAATGAAGGAATGTTGCCCTGAGTTCTGCAGTTTTTCTATGTTTTCATAGAAATATGCGTGAGAACTCTTACAGAAAATGAAAACATAGAAAAACTGCGGGACTCAGGGCAACACAGGATAGGTTATTGGAAATTGACGTCTTGAAGGAAATGGCGATGGTAATAACCAGGAGATAGAACACTTGCCAGACATTTTAATTTTGTCATAAAATATGATACATCTCGAAAGGTGATGCAAGTGCTTTCAGCTATATCATCAAGGTAAGGTAAAAAAATCCTATGCTGTTCTTGGATTCATGAACATCTAAAAGTGATTTTACAATCTACAAAATAGTTACAGTAGGGTCTGCTGTGTGGAATTGCAAACTTGATTTTACAAGCATTTTTTAATAGAAATGGCATCAGATATGAAAGTAACATTTTAAACTATGAGAATAGTAAGAAAGTACAAACAGAGCGTTTTTGAGCATTTAAGTAGGTAGTTGGTATTATACTCCTATGACACTGGGACAATGTAAATATGTTTAATTTTGCAGTGTAATCATTGGCTTTTCCCTGAAGTGCAGAGTAGCAATTCCTCCCAAAGGAGGAAGAGTTTTCTTCTGGCATCCAAACCTTAAGCCTTTCAATTTTTTTTCATGATACTGTCATTATCTTAAACCTCAATATAATTTATGCAGCCAGTACAATTTATTTAACACTTTAACACCTGTGGGATAACTACTAGGATAGATTTTCCTTTAATTGCAATGTAAGGCTAAAAAGAAAATACCACCCCTCAAAACACACCTGACCCCTTAGATCTTTTAACAGTTTATTGGGATTTGCTGTTCCATCTAACTTACAGCTGCATTGGACACCAGACAAAGAAGGTACAACTGGTCCAGATGTACCAGTAACTACTCCCTCAGCAGAGCATACTGCACTCCAAAATTTTTCCTTTACATTTATTCTTATAAAGCTGACTCTGTGCAAAGCCAGAAAACAACACCTCAAAATGAAATATGGCAAGTACTTGCGTTGGTGCAACTCACAGACCTGTCTTTAAGATCCTCTGCTTAACTCCAGTACATTTGACAGGGCAAGACCTTGATTTCTTTCTGGACGTGAAGTTAAACTGAAGCTGAAAAGAGAGGCTGAAGTACTATTTCTGTTCTGACAGAAACTATGGAAAATCCAACACAGTTCTTTCCCAGTATTAGTATTCCCAGTATTTCCCTCTCTGCCTGGCACAGAGGCTGCTGAAGCATCTATGGCTGGTTCCACCTTGCATTGGAAGGGCCAAGCTATGGGATCACATCACCCGAGTGTCACCCCCACCACTCTCTGCTCCCATTCCTCAGAGCTCTGCAGTCCATGGGTTGTAGAAGCCAACTGTTTTTGCACAAGGTTTTCCATTTGTGACATCTGTACTGCTTGGCTTAAGCACATTTATTGCTTATTCTACCAAGCACCTAATACATCAGAAAGAAGAGTGAAAAGCTTCGGCCTGAAAAATACACAGAATAAGCTACACTGACATCATAATAAACACAGACTAGCTATGAGAAAGGAAACCACAAGCCTAGAAACCGCCCCTCAAACAGGACACAGCTTCCCGGAAATCACTATTGAGAAATTCTAATAATTTACATCATGTTTGTTTAAGGCCTAATTTGCATGTAGTATACTATAAGGCAGAAATGAGAAAATAATACCAGAGCTGAGACCAAGCAAGGCAGCAGAAAGTATGATCACAGAAGCAAGGACACGCTGACTAAAGTCATTAAGAAGCACTAGTTACACAAGTGACCCAGCTTTAGGTCAGTGTCAAATTCCTTTCAGTCCTTCCAAAATCTGAAAATCATCAATATTCATCACTTTCCTAGCAGAAAATCTTACTCTTTAGATTCCCTTGTTAACAGAATAATCAAGCCAGAAGGAAGTTGGAAGTTTCTTTTTGGGACATCCCAAAAATCCAACCCTCTGCAAGTGATTTTCATCTTATGGGAAAAATATTCCTTTTTTTCAGTTCCATCTTTGGCACAAAAGTAATTAATTCTGGTGACTGCAAATTTAAGTACATTAAGGTTCCTTTGCCACTGGTAAAAGGATCTATCAGAGGCCACAAAGAATCCCACAGGATCAACTTTATTCCCAAAAGAATCAGCTTTATTGCTTTTTATAGTTCTTTCATGCAAGAACTGTTCTAATCTCACCAAAACTTTCTCCAGTCTGTTAATAAACAGGCAGGTCATTTGTACAAAGGCTTTCACCCCACCATGAAAGGAAGAAAAGGAAGAGAATGGACTTGGAAAATGGTGGTAGGAAAATGGAAAAAGCAATTCTGTTTAAAGACAGACAAAACAAAAAGCACATTCACATTGCCAATAAGAAAGACTTGAAGATTTATTTACCAGCTCCAAAAGCTTACATTTTTATAGCATGAAAAGCAAGATATTTGGTACTTGGTTAAGTAAGTTACCTAACTTAAGGAGAATTGGCCAAGTTCTTTCAACCCATGTAAGGACACTAACATTTGAGGATTAAACAGAAATGTGGCAATTAAGGCCTCCAATGTTTTAAACAGTGTACAGTCAAAGAGATTTTCTTCTAATGGAGTTATGAAACAGAAACATGCCTACTTCACCATGTTAGCAAGCTCACATTTACTGCTGTCAGTATTAGACTTCCCAGTACAACCATCATCCAAATAATCAATGAAAACAGTTTGCAAAATGTCACTCTGATATTAGCAGTCACTCAACCAAGGAAAGATCTCTAAGTTTAGGAATAAAAGTAGCACTTTTCAGCATGGAAACTGGTTTGTCAACAACCATTCTTCTCCTGCACAAAACCTCTGACAACGCCAGTTCACAGCAACACTAGCTTCATTTATTGGCAGGAAAAAAGGCATCCCTTTGTACCATCAGTTCTGTGCCTTTTCAATAGCAGCTCTGGCCGTAGATTGGTGTGGACAATCACAGTGACCATCTGTGACTACGAGACAGTTTGATAGCTGCAAGACTAACATAGGTTCGGCATCACCACATCTTTCCCTGCTGAGTCTTTCACACAGCTTTGAAAAACTTAATGAAAATGGATACATTCAAAGTGGAATAAAAAGAGGTCTCAACAGGCTTGACCCTAAACCTCAACAATGAAACTGTAATGCCAGCACCATTGTATCAACACGACAGATGTAGGTCGTGCTAGCTTTCATCCATAGCTGTGACCAATAGCTTGCAATTTGCTGACAAGACATCCAGTTTCCATTTTCATTTGGTTTGTAGGCACAAATTTCAAGGGTTCGATTAAGATGGAAGATGCACCTTTTTGTTTGTTTTTGGTTGTCCACAGAAAAAATTCTTGCAAAGACTATAGTCAGCATGTGTCACTGACCTAGGACATTCTTGTACTAAATCCACCCTATTCTAAAATTACTCAGTGCAAGATTGGTTTAAAACATTTAGAAAGGAATATTACTGCTTAACCAAAAAAGTTAATTCACAAAGACCTCTAGTATCAGTGCAGTATATAGCTTTAATAGCTATATACTAGTATTTTCCTGGTTGATTTAATGATGTAATCTAAATTGTATGAACTTTTGTTAGTAAGCTCCAGAAATCCATTCATCATTAAGTACACATTCACAGCTGGTACAACCTCACCACGTGATCTGTCCTATTTGGATCAAAGTGAGAAACTTATTTATACTGGAGCTAGGGAAAAATAAGCAAATAAACAAAAGCTCCTAATCCTCACAGGTTACTTGAAGAGCAGTCACAGGAAGTTTAATAAACAATGCATTCTTCTCTGCTCTTCCTGGACAGTGCAGTTTCAGAAATTACCCAATAGCAGCTGTGACAACTCATGTTAGAACTGCCCTGGTATGTCAAAACGTATCCAGAAGAGCAGCACAGAAAGCCCTGACAGCAACCAATTCCTGATAATCCTGAATTTCCAGGTCATCTCCTTTCTCTGTACCACCATCTGAGTCGGTGAGCAGGTGAAAAGTTGGCAGACCATAAATCAGTCGATACAGAAGGGCATCAGGAAAGCTTCCTAGATCTTTCTCCTGTAGGCAGAATAAATGGTGCAATTTTGCACAGAAACCTTTTCCAGGCTGAAGGCACATAATGTCCTGATGGACATCGGTGACATGTGGTGTCCCTCAGGGGTCCATACTGGGACCAGTATTACTTAACATCTTCATTAATGACAGAGACAAAAGGATCAAGTGCACCCTCAAAATATCTGCAGTTGATACCAAGCTGAGTGGTACAGTTGGCAAACCTGAAGGATGGAATGCCATTCAGAGGGACCTGGACAAGCCTGAGCAGAGGGCCCATAGAAATCTCATGTGGTTTGATAAGACCAAGTGCAAGGTGCTGCACCTGGATCGGGGCAAACCCTGGTACCAACACAGGCTGGGGGATGGACAGATCGAGAGCAGCCCTGCTGAGAAGGACTTGGAGGTGCTGGTGGAGGAGAGGCTGGGGATGATCCAGCCATGTGTGTTTGCAGGCCCGAAAGCCAAACGCATCCTGCATCCAAGAGAGTGCGGCCAGCAGGGCGAGGGAGGGGATTCTGCCCCTCTGCTCTGCTGAGACCCCACCAGCAGCTGCACCCAGGATAGCTGCAGGACAGCTGGCTGGTTTTCAAGGATCACCTCCTCCAAGCTCAAGAATGGTCCGCCCTGATGAGCAGAACATCAAGAAAGAGCAGCAGGAAGGCTAAAGAGATGAACAAGGAGCTCTTGACAAAACTCAAACATAAGAAAGAGACATATGAGAGGAAGCCACAGGTACAGGCAGTCCAGGAAGAATACAAATACACTATACAAGAACGCAAGGAGAAAATTAGGAAAGCCAAAGCCTCCCTGATATTGCATCTGGCTAAGGACATGAAGGACAACAAAAAGGGCTTCTGCAAGTGTATCAACAACAAAATGAAGATGAGGGAAAAATGTGGGACCACTGCTGAATGGAGCAGAGAACATAGTGACCAAGGACAGAAAAAATGCAGAGATGTTCGATGACATCTTCACTTCGGACTTGAGTGGCAAGATTTGGCTTTGGCATTCTCAGGTTCTTGAGACTCATGGGAAAGTCAAGAGCAAGCATGACTTACCTCTAGTACGAGTGAATTAGTCTAGCAAACGCTTATGCAAATTGGACATACCTAAGTCTACTGGACCTGATGGAACATATCCATGAATGCTGAGAGCTGGTTAATGCCATTACAAGGCAATTCTTGAGTATCTTCACAAGGTCATAAGTATTGGGAGAGGTTCCTCAGGACTAGAGAAAAGTAAATGTAACTCCTATACTCAAGAGGGAAAAGAAGAAAGATCCAGGAACTAAAGTTCAGCCAGTTTCACCAGGACCCTAGGGAAAGTGAAAGTAATGCTGGAAATAGTTTCCAAACGTGTTAAGGACATGAAGGTGATTTCAAATAGTTGGTACGCAATTACGAAAGAAAATCAGGATTGACTAACCTGATAACCTTCTACAATTAGATGATTTCCTCAGCAGAGGGGAGAAGAACACAGAATATTGTCTATCTTGATTTTAGTAAGGCTTTCAGCACTGTTCCCCTACAATATCCTCATGGAAAAACTGATAGAAATACGAGCTAGATGAACAAACACTGGGGTGGACTGAAAGCAGATTGAACTGTCAATCTCAAAGACTTACAATCAGCAGTATGAAGTCCAGCTGGCAACCAGTCATTAGTGGCATACCCCAGGGGCTGATACTGGGACCACTACTCTTAACACCTTCATTAATGACCTGGATGACTGGTCAGAGGGCATCCTCAGCATGCCTGCAAATCACACAAAATTGTGAAGAGCAAGTAGATACAGCATACAGTTGCATCAGCTTACATTTAAAGGGACCTCAAAAGGCTGGAGAATGGACAGATGTGAAGATCATAACATTTACCAAAGGGAAATTCAAAGTCCTGCACCTGCAAAGGAATAACCCCCAAGAACCAGTACATAATACAGGCTGGGAAGCAGCTTGACAAAAGAAGTCTTGATGAACACCAAGTTAAACATGCATCCACAATGTGTCCTTACAGCAAAAAAAAAAGCCAGCAGCCTCCTAGGTTGCACTAGAAAGGCATTGCCAACACATAGAGGAAGACTTTTTGTCTCTAATCAAAACTGGTAAGGTCTCATGTGCAGTGCTGTGTACAGTTCTGGGCTCTCCAGTCCAATGGGGGAGTACTAGCATGAGTTCAGCAAAGGACCACAAAAATGATTAAAGCACTAGAACATTGTTCATCCTGAAGAAGAAAAGGTTCAAGACGGATCTTAACAATGAGTAAATATATTTAATGGGGGACAGAGGGAAAGAAGAGAAGATGGGGCCAGACTCTTCTCAGCAATGCCCACTGAAAGAACAAGACGTATTAGGCACTAAGTGATACTCAGGAAAAAAGAAGACCTTTTTGAATTTCCACTCTCAGGTTACTAATATCTCCCTTACATAAAGTTACTGTACTGATCCTTGTGACAAACAAGAACCAGTCATGATCAAGTCAGGCAACAGGAAGAGCCATTTAGTAGCACATTCTATAAATGCAACACAATGTCTCTGTCTCTCCTTCCTGGTAAAGAATCCCACATGCCGGTTGAGGTTGTTCCAAGGGGAGGGAGTACAATAGATTTTTTTGGCAAATAAATTACTCCTATGGGATGCAGTAAAGGGGATGCAAGATGTGGGTCAGGGCAGGAGGTTTCAGCAAGTTTCAAGTGCACTGCTACTATGAAGCATCCTTTGCATCTCCACAACTAAGATGCTGTTCAGCACTTAAACTGGAGCACACTGCTCACTCCATACAACTGGAATGTTTTTCTAGAACAGTCCACAAAATAAAATTTTGACCAAGGAAGATCACATCAGTTATTCAACATAAAGGGTTCTGCCCTTCCATTCCCAAAGTCCAATGAAGTCAATAGCTGCTTTCTTGTGAATTTAGCAAATTCGGTTAGGTCCTTTAAAGGGACATGGAGCTCGCTCTGGAAAGTGTTCTCCTGATAGGACAGAGCAGAAGGCTGCAAAATACCCAAAGAGATAGGTAATTAGGGAAATGGGCTACCTTGAGCCACGTCTGAGAGCTCTTCTACCCAAACAAGGAGTAGAATCAATAGTTTCCCAGACAACGGCAGTCTTTTGTGATTGTCAAATTTGGCGTTTTAACTGCAGAGGACAGGCATAAGACAGATGGCTAAAGCTTCATCACCACCATCTTTTTGAGGCTTTCCTTTAAAAAACTCATTTAAGACAGATTATTCCACTGTCTTTTTGCACATAATAAGTCAGTAAACATTAAATAAGCCAGTGCAAAATAGAGCCGGCTTCAAATCTGCTAGGCTTCCTCTTTTCAGTGTCTGATGGGAAGTGGAGACTACTTTGGTTTTTTTGCCAGAGGTAATTTCAGAAACAAATTAAGAAACCCTTGAAGCTATTAGGCATTATTCCTTAAAGACACCAGTTTTATAATTTATTGCACACTGGCAACTTGCTGAGGCTGTAGAGAAGGTTACTGACTTCAAAACCTCAACAACACAAGAGCAATGTACACCTCAGAACACACAAGAGAAGGTTTATTATCATTCTTTATGTCTAAAGGAAATACTGCATTGTATTTAGGTCACACAAAGTAAGTACAAAGTTGAGTAAGGGAAGAAAGCAATTACAATGCATATACCAACCTAACCCAATGTATTAGAACCGGGTAAACATTGATATTAATTTTACATTGCAATAAAGATATTTCCTGGATGAAAAATGAAAGAGAGCAAGAAACCCCCAAACCACTAAGTTGAAAAACATTGCCTTAAAATATCTTGACTCAGATGCTCAGGCACGGGGAGAAAAGAAATCATATTTTAAGAGTTTCCCAAGTAAAAACTACTGGTTTATTGTAAACTCAGCATTTAATTTTGTAAATACATATGCTTCTTCCAAACTTCCTTCACCTCTCCATTGTTTTATTTATCTGATTTAATGCAAGTTTCTCTTACACAAAGCAAAAAAGAATGCAATTGAAACGCCTGTCCTAATTAAAGGTTTCCTTGTTCTATTATGAACCTTACTTGACTGCTCAATACTATTGCCCAGAAGAACAATACATATTTAAATCTCTACTGCCCACAAGGGAAGAGAGTCCATTTGGAGTTCTGGAGTAACTATAACAACCTTGCTTGGGGATAAAATATTGTTAAAAAATATGTGTTAATCTAAACTTTCTTCCTGTCTCTAACACTCCACACCCTGTAAACACTGATCTGTACATTTCTAAGAACTTGTACACTTACAGTCATGTGCAGCTGCCTTCTGTACCAGCTCACGAGGTTTGAACTGCGGAGAGGGTGAAAGCGCAGACCATTACGAGACACAGTTACTCAGAGTTAGGTATAGTGTCAGAACACACCACACGATTTGCACTACACCCATGAGACTTTTTGAAACAAAAGAGACCTTCACAAACACCCATATCTCTCAAACTCTAGCCCTGGTAATCAGCAGGAAGATGTTTAGGACAGCAACTTTCAGACAGGTTACAGATTTTGCATTCAAAGATGAAAGTGACCAAGAACTTTATTACACTCAGATGCAAAACTTACGCTTTCAGTTTGGATTTTTGTAGGCAACCTGCAAATATAAGCCTGCAGCTAATAGAGCTATTTAGCCTGCAGGATGATAAAGAACCAAAATACCAATATCACTTGTAAATTCCACAGGTGAGAGCCACTTGCCAAACACACCGTCTTGTTAGAAATTTGCAGGTGACTATTGAAATGGTGGTGTTCAGTTCTGTTTGGGGACATAAGAGAATCCAAGGGGCTTCCAAGGGAAATAACTTACACCTCCTCATTCATCTTCTGATCAAGCATATTACCTTCCTACATGTAATTCCAAGTATGATGATGATACAAGCAAGTGTGCGTTCAGCAGTGAGGCAGCATCTGCAATCAGTCCCCAGCCATGTAATGTGGTGCACACATACCCTAATTATGTGATATGTATTTCAGGTCACAACAGTATAGCTAGTCACAACAGAAGGAGAGCACGTAGGTTTGTGAGGAAGAGCAGCAGAAAGCATGATTTTGGTTTAAAAAAAAAAAAAAAAAAAAAAAAGGGAAAAAAACCCTTGTAATAATAACTAGCCCCCACAGCTTGCCCCAGAATCCTACCTGGAGCAGCTCATTGATGGAGGTGATTCTGATAGCCTGGATCTGGTCTAGGTTGGCTATGTTTCTTCAAGGCTACAGAGTATTGTCACTATGGATTCAAGGACTAGCATTACAACTAACAAAAGTCATCACGTTCTGGTTAGTGCTGTGTATTTTATACACACACAGACACACATCATGTTCAGCAACACAATTTTGTCACCAAAACACTTTTCTTATGACAATGTTTAGAGAAATACATAATTCAGGGAATAAATAATATACCTGTAAAGCAGTTCGATAAACTTATTTAAAATATGAACTCAAAGCCTTTTAATATTAACACAACTTTCATTCATGATGCAAAAAATAAAATCATTCTTGTTGTTCAATATTCTATGGAACCTACATTCCTTCAATATTGCAATTTCACAGCTAAACATATTAATAGGGTCATAAATATTCAGATTATGTAATAAAGACAGTGAAAGCAGATGATAAAATGCTGTTAACATTCATTTACAGCAGCTGGGAAGGCCCTGCCAAATGTTGCTTTACATAACAGGTCGTGACGCTCTGACTGCATTAAGCTTTCTGATCACTCTTCCTTTATCTGCTATGATTTTGAACACAATACGAGACAGCACAGACTAACCAATGGATTTAGAAGCCCTTTCAAGCACACCACCGTTTCAAAGGTTTAAAAGATTAAAACATCAAAAAGAGCCTTGTGGTTACTACGTTTGTGCTTTCGCATTTTATAGCACAGACATGAAAGTGACATTCACATCATTCTCCATTACCTCCACAATGCAGTGCCTCCAACAAATTTTTGAAGTGACTTTATTTTATTGTGCCAAGCTTTAGTTAAGCTATTTGCAAAAAAGGGAGTAACAGTCAGTAACTTGAAAACATCACCTCTACAGTTTTCACAAGGCATCTTGAGTACTACTGAAACATTCTGTAATGTATGTATAATCCTGTCCACAACCTACACTAATTTTATTTTATGAATTGCATCTGAGTCAAGTGACAATTCTTGCTTTGCTTCAGTAAATTCTGCATGACACTTCCTTTGTTTCTCCTACACTTAAGTCAGGATTCCCAAAGCATGGATCAGACCCTGCAAGCTCTCAGGCAAGTATCAGCCAGACACATTTACTGTGGGACTAGGTCTGAATGTTCTACTACAAAAAATGATGACTCATAGTTTGATTCATTTGCTTTGCACATACCCATGCCAAAATTAAGCCCAATTCTTCAGACATTATGGAGATTAGTAGCCCTAGGAAGGTTAAGAGCTCTAGTGAGGTCAACAAATTCATGTGCGTGAAGCAAGCAAGGCTGTGCATAACAGGACACACAGCAGCTACTATTCTGCTTGTAAAAGCAGTACCACTTCATTCATCCCTCCAGTCCTGCATTAGTTAGCAACTATTCAGTGCACTGAATGCATTCAAAGCCTAATCCATTGACTGAAATTTTTACTGCAGTGGGTCTCAAGCTTTTCCTGTAGCCAAGGCTCATTAGAGAGCACTGACATGTCTCTGCACAACTGAGAAGTTTCCGCAGCACCTACCAGCGTCAGCTCCACCCCATCCACGTGTGGCACTGCTTCAGCAAGTCCCACCTCGTCACTTAGAAAACCACCTAAATACCAGACCTTGGCAAAAATCTTACCCATTATAGGAAAAATAAATTCACAATGAGAAACACTAGTTTCATCAATACTCATTTACTGTTGTGAACAAGGAACTTGGTACTCAGTTTTTGATTCAAATACTTTTGATTCAAGCTACCTTCAGCATACTTAAACGAGAGGCTTGTCAGTCCATTCAGTCACCTGGAATGAAGATGTCTTTTCCCTTTAAATTAAGTCCTCTTGCTTAAGTTAGAGCAGAGTATTGGCCCTGACTTAGGAGAGACCAGAAGCTTTTTTTTTTTTCACTAAGTCAGGTTTGTTTGCACAAGAACTATACAAGTGGTATGTCTTCCCAAAATCACAGACTCTTGAGATGAGATTCAAAGGGGTAATTCCAAGGTTATTGTGTTGGTTTTGCTTGGCCCAGTTTTTGCTAGTGGGGGGAGGAGGCACAAAGATGGCTCCTGCGTGTTCTGTGTGAAGGTTCTGGAAGTTTTCACCCTGTCCAGCAGAGCCATTCTCTGATGGCTCTGAAGATGATGGACATGCAGCTGGCCAAGGCTGGGCCAATTAGAGATGTTGGTTACACTTCTGTGAAAACATATTTAAGAAGAAATCAAAACAATGTGAGCTCACACTTCTTTTTAGCCAGAGAAGGAGGAGGAGGTGAGAATATGTGAGGGAAACAACATGGAGACACCAAGGTCAGTGGAGAAGGGGGGGGAGGAGGTGCTTCAGGTGCCGGAGCCGAGAATCCTCTGCCAGCTGTGGTGAGGACCATGGTGAAGCAGCTGTGCCCCTGCAGCCCATGGTGTACACCCACAGCCCGTGGGGAGGTGCCCACGCCAGAGCAGGTGGATGCCTGGAGGAGGCTGTGATCCAGTGGAAGTCCCAGTGGAGAGAGAGGCCTTGTTCCCAAGATGGAACAGCCTGGCCTTGGAGGCCTGCACCCCGTGGATGAGGGGCCCATGTCGCAGCAGTTTTGGGAGGACTGTCTGCCCATGGGAGGAGGCTCATATTGCAGCAGGTTCAAGCAGACTGCTGCTCGTGAGATTTGGACCCATGCCAGAGAAGTTCGCAGAGGACTGTCTCCTGCGGGAGGGACTGCACGGCAACACAGAGGATGACTCCTCTCCCTGAGCAGGGGAAGAAGACCTCGGTGATGGACTGACCAAACCCCCATACCCTGTTCCCCTGTGCAGGGGAAGGAGGTGGGGAGGAGGGAGGGGGATGACCAGAGAAACAGCATCTTTAAGGGCTTTATTCTACTTCTCATTATTTTCCTCTGACTCTGTTAGCAATAAATCACTTTGCAAGTTTAAGTTCAGCCTGCTTTTCCCTCAGTGCATCTTCTCCTGGTTCCTTATCTCAACTTATAGCCCTTTGCGTGTTAACTTTTTTCCTCTCCTCTGCCCAGCTGTGGCAGGGGAAAGCAGAGAGAGCAGATGTCAGTGCCTAGCATTCAGCCAGGGTCAAACCACAATAGTTGTAAACACATTGTAATAGGAATAATGACCTGTATGATCCCAGTAACAGCTCTGAATCCCCACTGCAATACATGCAGTTTAAGTTGTAACCCAAAATGCTCTTTTCCAGAGCATCCTGCTACAGACCTATATGCAAGATGGAGGTTTCAGTCATCATAGCTAATCATTCCATGACCTCCCACACTACTGATACCTTACAAACTGAGAAAAAAAGTAATTGCAGAGACAGAATTTAAAAATGCAATTAAATCAGATTTATTTTCAAATATCCTAATACAAGAAATAGTAAGCAAAAACAAAGCCACACAATGTAAACTTGTGCTTTGCAAGTCAGATATTAGAACTAAAAAAACAACAGATTACATACAAATAGTTAGGGAACTGAAGTTTCTATTAAGTCTTAACACATATGCTATCTCCTTATGTGCAGTACCTTTGATACACTTATAAGCATACTCTTATCCAGCAGGAACTGCTACTGATTCAGGATGCATCAGCTATTCAATTAATCCAACAGTCAATTACAATTAAAAAAAAATTAATCACATTAATAGTTATATAAATTATCAGGTAAGTAAATGGAGTGCAGAACAGAACTAAGAACAAATTGTCCTTTCCAATGCAAAACATGCCAGTGCACAAGTACAGAAGCATACCTGGAGGGTCATCTTAAATCCACTTTTAAATTAAGTGGGAGAGAATTCAGACATTTTCATCTTCTTGCCTGATTCTCAGCTACGGCACTTTGCGCACAGCTGTTCAGAACAACCTGACTCCACCATATGTAGGTGCAGCAATATAAGTAAAGAACAAGAATGTTAATACACCAAAGTAAAGCCCCAAATCAGCAATAAGTAGCTTGACTTCTTGAAGGACTGTCTGCAGCCCTACAAAACAATTCTGCAGAGGAAATAACTGATCAGTTGTCATGACTGACAAAGAGTTCCTAATTTTTCCTCTTTGCACCTATATTAATGCACTGTAATAATTCATCTCTAGTCACTAAACCCAAAATCATTCACTGTTATTTGACCTGAAACTGCAGGTTTGCCTTGGTAATATTTGCAGACCCACTTTCCTCCTTAAACATCAGCTGAAGTAATTTTTCTGCCCTCAAAAATATCCCCAAAAAACTAAAAACAAGAAAACCACGCAAGCAAAAAAACCAAAACCCTACTCTTCACAGATATAAATCAGGAATATTTGCTGAGTAAGTTTCTGGTGGCTGCAAAAAAACAGTTGTTTGTGAATGTGCAACTCAGGCACCTGGAGACAGAATTGTCATGGGACAGAGGACTGTGAATGCCGTATGGAGGGAGTGCTGCAGGAAGGGTCACCGAAGCAAAGGTTCAAGCAAACAGACATTCATGAACCTTTCAAATAACTCTGAGCAAACATTTCCTTCACAGATTATCTGCAAAACTCAAGACAATCTGCCAAAAACTGGTGTGAATGCTGGCACGGCTTTAAGATTAAAAATCATTACAAAGGAAAGAGCTGTGTTTTTTTCTGTATACTGTGATAAATAAATGAGGCATCCTCTGGATACTCCCCCCTCCAGATTAATAAAGTAAGTATTCTTAATTTAGAATAGTCACATAATTATCTCAATCGTACAGTCCTCCTTTTCAATTTCTTTTAAAAAAGTAAAGCAGGAGCAGACTCTTGCTGGAATTTATAGAGAACCATATCTCTCAGGTGGCTGCTCTAACTACCAGGCAATGTATTCATAATCACCCTGTAAATAATTAAATATTCATTAAGTCTGGGAAAGAGCTTGAGAGCTTCAACAAACAAGAAACCAAGGAAACTTGTCCAAGAATACTCAGTTCCTTAGTCCTCAGAGCACTTTTCAAGGTGGGAGATCTGTACTCAAGACTCAATTTTGAGTAAGATAATGGTAGCAAAATATGAAACTGAACTCCTCATGCAAATGCTCTGATCCCTAGGAAGAATGCACTGATCAGATTCCTGATGCTGCAGTTTCATACATATTTTCACAGCTCAGCAGAAAAAGCTAACATTTTTAGGTCTACTCTGGTGGCAACTCAGATGACATCAGCATGAATGAGGCTGGCACTTTGTTTCTGCCATCTGGAGGCAAGGCAATTTCTGGTCTATAAATGTTAAGAGACGCTGCATTTCAAACTACACTGCAGAATAAACATATAGGCCAAGATATGCAGTCACACAAACATACCCACAGACACCTCTGACGTGAGGCAGCAACAAAAGTAGAACTAAATGTGGCATCTGAAAGGCAAACACAAGAGCTAGAGTTCTTTTATTAATTTAATCCCATGGGATATTTTACACCCTAAGCCTCTTTGAGCCCTCATGGAAGACTGAAAACTGCTACTGTAGCCTGAAAGTCTGTCCACTTAGGCCTGACCAGAGACCTGCCCCCTGTACAGAGGCCATCCTAGAATGAGCAGAGAACACAGAGCTATACTGAACTGCCTAGCAGGCCACGAGCAAAGCATGTGTTTGCAATCCCCTTGAACAGTCCCTCTCAACACCCATACTGTCTCACCAGCAACCTACGAGTTTGCTTGTCAGGGAATATATGTTGGAAGAATTACACTTTGGCTCTTATTTTCATTTATTTTTTTCCTCTCTGATATGCAGAAAAAGGTTTTTCTTGCTCAACATTATGATTGCCTAGAAGGGTTTCCCAAAATGTGAGTCTTGCCTCAGTGCTTAGCCAGACCATGGAGTAAAGCCTCCAGGAAGTTGTGCTAAATCAGGTGGAAAATACTGTGACTGGTGAACATGACTTTAATAAGGGCTAACTGTGCCTAAGAAACTGGGTGGTCTTCTGTAATGTGGGTTACAGCACTAGTGGGTAAGAGAAGAGCAGCATGTCACCTACCTTGACTTGTGTAAAGCACTTGATGCTATCCCACACAACATCCTTGTCTCTAAACTCAAGCCACATGGGTGCATAAGGAATGGGTTGGATAGTCTCACTCAAAGAGTTGCAGTCAAATGGAAACCAGTGATGAGTGGTGTTCCTCAGGGATCTGTACTGGGCTTTTTGACAGCTTTACTGGTGACACAGACACTGGGATTGAATGCACTCTCAGCAAGTTTGCTGATGACACCAAGCTATGTGGTGTAGTTGACACGCTGGAAGTAAGAGACGGCCTCTAAGGGGACCTTGATTGGCTTGAAAGGTGGCCCCTTGCAAACCTCATGAAGTTCAACAAGGCCAAATATAAGGTTCTGTGTGTAGGTCAGGATAACCCCAAGGACAAATACAGGCTGAGAAAAGAATGGATTGAGAGCAGCCCTGAGAAGGAGTTGGGCACACTGGTTGACAAGAAGCTCAGCATGACCCAGAAACGTGTGTTTGCAGCCCAGAATGCCAAATGTATCCTGGGCCACGTCAAAAGGAACGTGGCCCGTGGGCCAAGGAAGGTGATTCTTCCCCTCTGCTCCACTCTGGTGAGACCCTTCCTTCCTGGAGTGCTGCATCCAGCTCTGGGGCCACCAATGTAAGAAGGATGGGGACCTGCTCAAGCAAGTCCAGAGCAGGACCATGAAGGTGACCAGAGGGCTGGAGCACCTCTCCTGTGAGGACAGGCTGAGAGAGCTGGTGCTGTTCAGCCTAGAGAAGAGAAAGCACAGAGGAGACCTCAGAGCAGCCCTCCAGTATCTAAACAGAACAAGAGAGATGGACATGGAATTTTTACAAAGGCATGTAGTCATAGGAGAAGGGGGAAGGGGTAATGGCTTTGAACTGAAAGAAAGTAGCTTTAGATTGGATATAAAGAAGAAGTGCTTTACTCCAAGAGTGGTGAGGCACAGAACAGGG
This sequence comes from Pardalotus punctatus, assembly GCA_013400915.1. NCBI lineage: Eukaryota > Metazoa > Chordata > Aves > Passeriformes > Pardalotidae > Pardalotus > Pardalotus punctatus. The sequence continues at coordinate 161,470 of VZTX01027663.1, forward strand.
TGCCTTTGCTCTATTGCACAGGAGAGCAAATAAAGGAAAAACAGTAAAAGGCCCAACTCTCACACCCCATAACTTCTCAGACCCAAAAGAAACCTGAAAAAGTAACATTTTATTCCATTTTATTCCATTCCAAATGTATACATTCTCGCTTCAACAAATTTGTTGATAGCTGACTGCCCAGATTGCAATGAGCTACATGAAACAGTATGTTCCTGGCTGCTTTTTTACTCATTAAGGCCACATGATCAAGTTCACAAGGCAGTGTATTCCACCATCCCACAGGTAAAGTGGGAATACTGCTTAAGAAGCAGGTTTTCACCCACAACTACAATATCATGGCATCAGAAGTGGCTGGCAATTAAAGGATTACAATACAGTCAACAATAATCCGATGATCTCAGCTGCAGATGCACACAGACTGCTCGTCACAGGCTTCTGGGCATGCACGATGGCACTCACTGCCACCAGGCTCCTCCATGGCATCCTGGGAGGAGAGGAGCCTCTGGCAGGTGGGGACCTGCTACCTGTACTGGGTTCCCTCATCTCTTCTGCACGGGGAAACCTTCTCCCACTCTGCATGTGGTTGTGACTTTAATGCTAAGGTATCTGAGCAGATTAACACTTTGATTCTATTTTCTGTCACAACATTAAGAATCTCACTAATTTTATGCACTGTTACTTGGAAATTAGGAAGGCACAAATACATGAAGACAGCCTCAAAAAATGGTACATAATACAAAAAACCCTATTACATTGGTCTTAACCTCAAGCAGTCTGCTGGGCAGCAAGCACAGCATAGTTGTCAAGTTCTTTAACATTCCCGTTATCCATTTGTAGCACAACACACACAAAAGCTAGCTTTCTGCTACACAGCAGGTTCCTCCAGGAACTAGTATTATTTAAGCCAAGAATGCAGACACCAATTTGCCAAATACATTAGGCATCTATGGACAAGAGCTTATACACTTTCATTTCTACTCATCGGCAAATCAGTGATTTGCAAGAGGCAGAGCTTGCTGTGCTGTCTAACCACTTACAGCAACCTTGGTGTGTTAAGTATCCTATGAAAATGGTAAGAACTTTTTTCTTTTTAGTATGCCTTTTGAATGCCTGCATAAATACTGTCAAAAAAATAAAAGTAACTTTATGCCTAGCAGCTTTGTCACAGAGCCTAGTATTGAAGTGTATGACAAAAGGCAAAAGTCTTTTTGGGGTGGGTTTGTTTTTTTTTTTTTGTTTTAGTGGAACAAGTAGAATAGCAGATCATCCTGATCTAGATTTTAAAAATTCAATTAACTGACATGTAATCATTTAAATTTCTCTATTATTGTGTAAAAGAGTAACTAAATTGTTGAGTTAGAAAGTTTCAGTTGAGATGCCTGCTCATCTTCCTACTGAATGAACAGTTATTTTATCTTGCCTCCGACCTGATGCTTTAGATTGTTTATCCTCTCTTCGCTTAAAAAAGAATCAGAGGGGAAAAGCAGAGAACAGCAAGGTTTGAAAAAAGACAGGTTGTTGAAAGAACAGAGTCATACGAGAGCTATCACTGAATCTTATTAGACTTCTGGTGTACTCTGTACTTTGTAAACACGAACAGATTCCTCTAATTTTCAGGAAGCCGATACTCTGGAACCAGCTAAAGCAGTAGAGACTGCTTTCTTTTCCCATATGAAAGAATGTACACTGGAAAGTGAAAGGGAATCAGCAGATCTCCTTACTTAGTTTCACACACAGAGCAGAGCCAAAAGTATGCACCACTCCATTTCTGACACCCTGGAGGAAACAAGCAACATCTTGAAGACTCCCTACACAAGACAGCACCAATAAACTGCTAGTAGATTCTACATGCAGAGTAATTCAGATGAGTAAGCACTGAGTCAGTTAAGGAGTCTGGCTAGTTTACATGAATCTGCAGTAGTCAGTTTTGTTTCCCACAACAGCTAATTATGTAAAGGGTTACAATCATTACTTCCTGGAAGTCATCATCCGGTAAGCCAGCTGCATTTGCTTTTTATTCCTAATATAGCTAACAAGAAATACTGCACCATAAGTGTTCTAATTATACTTTTTGTAACTTTTATTTCACAATAAAAAAAACACTTAGGTGTAGTATATTTTGAGAATGTTTTGGTTAATATGCTAATACAGCTCTCCTGCCTGCTTGTCAACACTTCTCCATCTATAAAGGAAATTCTCAGGAGGTTGTAACTGAAACTCAAACATGTTTTATTTGTCAATAACAGATAACATAACAAAGTTAACAGGAATATTCTAACTGATGAATCCATGATCACACTTCTAAGCAAGTTCTACTGAATCTTTTTTGAGAAAAACAGACAAAGAAAAGGTATTTTTCTTCTCTCACCACTTTAATTAAAAGCAGCCCCTCAGATGCTATGATCGAGGTAAACACAGAGAGAGAACCCACATACCTCAGGAGAGACTTAATTAGAGTCCGATCAACTGTACTGTCCTGCACTGGATAAAGTTTGAAGTATCACAGGCCATCTTTAACTTATTTCACAGATATGATTATTAAAGAGTCAAATTATTTAGAGAACTTAGTGGGTTTTCCCTCCCTACCTGTGACACCTATTACATGCACCTAAAGGTGGCACTATTTTATTGTGCCAACTATGAACTAAACCTAGCATTTACACCTTCTAGAGAAGACAGGAGAGTAATATGAAGTCATAGCCATGGCCATATACAAGCCATTTCTTGGAAAGAACATCCGATTTGCTTGGTGTTATTTCCAAAATGCTCTTCATTTTCCATAATGACATTATACCTCAATCTCAGGATTTATCACTCACCTCCATGTAAAATTCAGGTTTCCAGTGCACTGTATGATGCAAGACTGAATATTGCATCTTGAAATTCATACAGGTATATGTCTGAGAAATAGTGACAGAAGGGATAAAAGAGAGGGAAGAAGTTCTTGACAAGATTTTCCTTAATCAGTTACTAAACTGAAGTTAATAGAAAATGGCTTGAGAAGATGAGTGCTTTGCCTGGACAAGATGGATTCGTGGGCTGAGCCTAGGTAAAACACCTTTAGCCTACCAGGTGGCTGTAACTCACTTGTGACACACTTCAATGTCTAGAAGATGACCTCCACAAGCTGAAGAAAACAGTAGATTCCAGAGGAAGTAGTGCCTCAGGATTATGGCTCCACTACAACAGATCAAAGTGAATTGTTTGTCTTACAGCACTCCCACAGGACCAAGCCACCACACAAACTGCCAGAACAGCCTGCAGTTGTTTAAGTCTTGAAAACAAAGGAAAAAGCAGTGATAACCAACTCCTTTAGTCCTGGTGCCAGATATAGCCTTGATAATGTAAAAGACACACAGAAAGCAGTCTTCCTGTGCAGACAGCTCTGTCTCTTACCCAAGAAATGGACCCATGCTGTCAGCAATGGCCCTCTGTGCTTCATCCCAAGTATCTGCTATCGCACAGCCCACCAGCCTCATCCCTGTTACTGGCACACAAGCAGCGATGCCAGTCATGACGCCTTCAACCACTGCCTCCAGTTTTCAGCTGTTGCTCTTCTTCCACATGCATATGTACATACCTACACCCATACCCCCACAATCTCTTAAACCTCAGGCTGTGTGGCACAGGGCTCAAGAGACAAAAAGTGGGGAAAGAAAAGATACAACAACTTCCGGAACAAGAGGCCATTCATGACTCACAACTCCCAACTGACCAGCACAGTAGCACAGTGCAAGGTCAGTGAGCCTTGCCTCAGAGATGGCCAGCACTTGATCACATCAGCCCAGACAGCTCACAGCAGAGAGTACAGGGCAGATCCCTGGAAGGGTTGGGTCAGTACATGGCAAGGTGGGAGAAGCCAGTCACAGAGGAAATGCTGCCATGAGACTAAAACCTGCTGGAAGCAGAGGGGGCAGCACCCTGAGCACAGGCAGCCCTGCTACACATTTAGCCTAATCACTCACACACAAACAAACCCCCACACTCCAAAGCCTATTTTGCCCTGTGAAAGCCAAGCAGTAAGAGTAGATTAGACTCTAATAGGGATTAATACAAGTTAAGGTAGCAGTGATTTCCTCTAGGAGACCAGAAAGGTTAGACATGGGATAGCAAGACAGGTAGATGTAGGAAGGATTGGGGAAAAAAAAGGTAAAGGAAAGAACAAACACCACAAGAGCTTGCATTGACACCTGCCTGGCTCCATTTGTGCTCTCTCCCGTGGACATCCCTGTCCAAAGCAGAGATCAGACACGCTGCACTGTCAAGTCATGGTCAGTGATTTCTAACAGGCTGCGTAATGGTCAGCAGGGGATTTCTTATCCAGTCCCAACAGCACTGACCCACTTTTTTCCAGCACTACCATCCATCACCTTTGACTGACAAGGAGACCAGTTTTCACAAACAGCAAAACCTAACCCAAGGAAAGCATAAAGCAGAAAATGGAAAAAAAATGGATCCCATTCTGTCTTACTGCAGCCACTTCAAAGCTATGTTTAATTTTATTAGCAACTAGAACTTCAGTTCATAAAAAAGTGACCAATAAAAGATAATGGCAGGAAATTAAATGAACCTTAGCATGATTTAGAACACTGCTCTGCAACAGCAAAACTGTGCAGAAAGTATGCTTGGAAAGGAAAAAAAAAAGCCCCAAAGAAGTTATCATAAAAAGTTTCCAAATGGCTTCAGAGGCAAGTTAATACTGAGACTAACAAAAATGTGTATCTACAAAACATATGCATTAAGTATGCATTATGATTGCCACACTGTTCAGACAATCCATTCACTACTTTTCATGTGTCCTATGGCAATCAAGACTTTATTCACCTTCAAATTCAAGTAAAATACTACATGTAGCTTCACTGTGGTACAGGAACACACCAGCTGTAGTGTGTGGTCAAACCAGGAAAAAAAGGTGTACTTTCCTGACTCTTGGTCCTATTTTCAAAAAGGCATCAAGAAAAGGCTTTTTTTTTTCTTTAACTATATAGAAAGACTATGAAGCCAAAGCCTCTGAAATTCCTCAGTCACGACCTTTGGGAAGCAGGCATTTTGTAGGGTACCTCCATGCCCCAAATAATTTGGTGCTCAGTATAGTAATAAGGCAAGTTTCTTAGTTTTCATTTCAAGAAAGTTGTAGAAGAGTAATAGTACTGAACATGTTGGTTAACAAAAATAACCCAAACAACCTGAAACCCAAAACAACCAAAAAACCTGTTCAGTTTAAGACTGAACTGTCTGAATCTGCAGATACCCCTTTCAGCTGCATAGTCAACTACAAACTCATTAACATTTACCTAGACAAATGGAGTTTGTACTCTGAAAGGAAGGATCAGAGAGAAGGGAGAAAATGGTGGAGGAAAAGGTAAGGAACTTCATTACACAACATAACTCCAATTGAAAAACATCATGGAGAACAATATCCTTTCTATATCAGTTCTGCATGCGGTCAAGTTCTTTGACCAGAAACATTTATGTTAAACCATACTTGATAAACTTGAACTTTGGAAACTGGCATCTATTCATCAGATTTTTTTTAAAAATAAACCTCAAGAATTCTGGCATCATCCAAGGTACCAAATGTTTCATTACAAAGACTTTATTCAAAATAGCTATCAGTTTACTAAAACAACAGCCCGATTTCTACTCCAGAACTCAGCCTTTTCTCAGAGAGGCTTCTGGGGTTGTTTTAATGTGAAGTTGAAATTCAGTTTCACAATTTAGAATTTCCATTTTCCATAAAAATTAATTAAGCAATGTAAATACAGACTGCTACCAAGTTCTTTCTGATGAAAAACAGGAGTATTTTGTTCTGAGGAAGGCCATGCAAATATTGATCTTAGGGAAGTGTCTTCCTCCACAAACTGCTTTTGGGCTTGCATTTCCACTAGGTCATTTCCAACTGAAAAATGAAGGTGGAAAAAAGGAGGGATCTAAGCAGCTCTTCCCTCAGCCCATTTCAGTTGGAGATGCAGTTGGGTAAGAAGGCTAAGAGGCTGTTAAACTCCCATGATTCACACCATACAGAGAATCTCTCTGAAGAGACAGGCCCAGATAATTAGTCAATACAATGCTTACCTAGTCAAAGCACATTTCTCTTGTGTGTGGAAGACAAGTTACATGTCCTAAGAAGGCAAACGTGCCAGTTTAACATGAATGATGAAAAAGCTCTGGAGTAGTATATCCCCAATCCTCTGCTACTACAAGGGATTTATTTTTCAGAAGGACAAATTTCTGAAGGGAGCCAGGTATTCAAGATCTCACCAGCTCACCCTTTACCATACTCAAGACATTCACCCACGGACATCAGAAGATGCTCTACTATTTCTTCACTACTGTGAATTGCTCAGTAACTTTATCAACAGACACTCTGGATATTATGAGCAGTACCAAGGAGCAGCTGGTCCTCAGAATACAAAAGGTAAGATAGTAATAGGCTACTATAGTCAACTGAGCCTTGAGTTACGGCATGCTGTCTATAAATCTAATAGAGTTATACAGCAGAAAGTTAATACTTGGCTCATAACTATACCACCAGTCTGGTGCTCATCTAAAAAGTATTCCTTCCACTTTCTAGCTCTAGTTGCATCCCCCACCCCAGTTACCAGGCTGGTAAAACTACTTCTAATGACTTCAGAGTACAAATAAAATTACCACATCCTTCAGAAAAACACCTGATACAGATACAACTGTTACTGTGGGTGACCAGGAATATTTTATTAGTTAATTTACTTCCCAGGTGCCTTTAGGTCTACAAAGTAAGGTACCTATGCCACCACAAAATTCTTACATCCCCCAAAACAACAGGTATAGGTATCCAGCTAGACAGATCTAACTTCAGTGTTAAGACATCCTTAAGGAATATCCTTCTGCTTTCTGTATGATGTGCAGGGAAGTAAACACATTTACCTTATTGATTCAAGTGGGACAGATCTTGACAGAAGTTCGACTGAAGAACAGGCATGTTATAAAAAAAAATGTGCAATAAAATGTTCTGCCCAGCAAGTCTGAAGTACCCTGTTCACTTTGCAGACTTTCTACTGTTACTGTATGACCTGTACTAAAGCTACAGCCAATCCAGTGGTACTGCAAAAATCCAAGGAGAAGATGTCAGTTTACACCACTCAGGAACCAGGCGCAACAATTAACATCTGTTACTGCTTCCTATTTGAGGAGTTAGGAGCAGAAAAGCTATGTGAAGAATGGCACTGTCAAATCCTCATTTCCAAATATGGCACCATATACATGCCCTACAGGCCATGTACATTACAGGCCTCTCTTCCTTTAGCATCAATATTCAGATGTCTTAGGACAGGATTTACAAACACATGCCAGTGGCACGGTTTGTGAAGCACTAATGCTGATGCTCAGCAAGCTGTGCTCAATGCAATCTCACAACAAGGTAAGGGAGATAGATATGTGCTCTTGCACTCCTGTGTGCACGCCTGTCTAGAGGACCTCAGACAGCCAGGCTGTTGCCCAGCTGTCCACATTCTTCAGCAACTAAACACATCAGCAGTGAGAAATCAGCTAACCACTGCAAACACCAGAAACCGTAGGCAGCAAAAGCAATTTGGCCACACCCTTTCTCCTAACCTAATGTAAGAAATTCCAAGCAGTACAAAGGGATCTGAATTTACATTCCCTTACAGCTACCTTGCTGGCTAATTAGGGCTGATTCCTTAAGCCTTGAACCGTCAATATCAAAAAGATTTTCAAGGTACCACACAGTAGTATCACAGGTTTTTTACAGTATCACTGAGATGGTGTCAAGCAGAATTATGTCTTAGCACAGACAGTTCATGCCACCTGAAATACAACTGTAGTGATGCCGGTTAAAGAAAAAGCATCTCTGACTACAATTGCTAGCCCAGCATACTTTTTCAAACAGCTGCTAATCAACAATTCAGGCAAGACAGTTGAGACCAGACTGCACACACCCCAGACTACCACAAAGAAGCAAAGCAAGTTAAATTACTTACATTACTTACAAATGCCACCTCCCTCTGCAATTATGATGGGGGACCATAACACCAAAGGAAAGACAGGTTATCAACGGCACTTTATGCCTTAATCTTCGGTGTCTTTTGAAATGATCCGATATATGTAGCTGAAGGGCATGGTATTTTTTTCTTCATTATTCAAAAGAAAAGACTGGCATATATAGCAACTGGCTGCAGATAATAAAGGCTGAGCCTGTAACAATCAAGTCAGGAGGAGGCAAACAACAGTCTGCACACACTGCAATGAGCTTAAGATCTTGAACACTTTTTATGCTCAGTCACCAAGACAAATCTGCACCATGTCCACAGAGAGGCAAAAGCACCAACCCTTCAAGGGCTCAATGGCAGTGAATACACTGCCTGTGAGAGAACTGTCTTGGCCCTGCTCGTGTTAGACACCTGAAGCAGGGCCTACATGCCACCTCAGACCCCTCACCGCCCATCTATCTGGCAGATCTCTTATTTTAAGCCTAGATCCTTTCCTGGACACAAAGAGACAGGTATTTTCTACAAAGAGCTTAGGAAGAAAAAAACTCAAAAACTACCTCTTCACTTTTAACAGGAAAAACCCCAACAAAACTACAAGCACTGCCTTGAAAATTTGATGCTATAGGATCAAGTAAGAGGAAAACTATTGTGCAAGTACACAAAATCAATAAACCTTTCAACAGCTGAGGAGTGGTCCCTCCCACCCTGTTCCAGATGCCTCATTTAGAAGGTCCCAGCCCTTGCCTGCGTGGGGTAGGAAGGCTGTTCCTGAAGCCCATGGACCTGCATGAGGACACATTCCATCTCTGCACATCGCAGACTGTGGGCAGCATCAAGGAGGGAACACCCTACCTACGTAAAAAGCACACCAGCATCATTTTAAAAAACCCAGATCAGGTGTTGCATAGCTTTTTAAATGTCATTTCAGGTTTGCATCCATCACTGAATTTATTAAAATTTATGTATTATGTAATATATTCCCCGACAGCACCAAGAAGAAAAGGATGCGCACCAAGAGACCCACACCCCACTGCCATGTCGTTACTTTCCCAATCTCTGTTCCACCCAAGACACCGGCAGAGGAAAAACGCTAGGCGAGGAGACTCGAGGGTCTGGAAGCGTCGGTGGCTCAAGCCAGGATCTGCCGGTGCTGTCCTTGGCACAATAGTTGGATGCGATACAGCCGGGCGATGCGAGGCTGAAATACTTCCTGGGAAGGCTGAATGGGCTCATTCAGTAGTCAAGGATAATTCTTTATTAGCCATGTTCTACAGCACAGCACAGAAACTACAGCCCTGAGGGAAGGGTGGGAGACACAAGCCATGTGCCTCAAGAAAGGGAGAAAGGGGTATGGCTTAAGCATTGTCTCTCGCCTCAGTAACTGCCGAGCTTTTTTTTTTTTTAATTATTTTTTATTCTCCCCTTCCCCCC